>KV001743.1:102741-152061 GCA_001598015.1 Dorcoceras hygrometricum | reverse complement strand
ATCTGCTGAATCTAAAAAGCCATCTGCTGAAATAATAGTCAACACTCCAAAATGTTGACTAACACGTGTCACTTTCACGCTCAATCTCGCGCTAAACACAAAATCTACCAGCAGCAACTTCAACTCGCACCAAAACCAGCAGACCTTCAATCTTAAATCAAAACCAGCAGCACTCCTTTCATCACGATGACGTCACCTCTACTGATTCAAAATTCACCAGCACGATCTACAGTAACCTGCTGATTCCAGTTTCTCCAAAATCAACGCTACACTCAAAAATCCAGCAGGAACTTCATCCCCTTCGCAATTTCCTCAAATCACGCGAGATTAATCCCAATTCAAATCAATTAATCACAAATCTAACTTCTCAATCCTCACATATAGCATGTTCTATGTTTAGCTGTTTTGATAGCTCTTCGTACTGAGGCTTGACCTCGTATTTGTTTTCCTGCTTTTGTGTCTTGGGTCTGTGTTACCCATTTGCAGGATCTTCAGGTATCCAGGCTGGACAGAGTAGTGGTACAGCCGGTCGATCCCCGTTCTCTTGAGTCCCAGTCTACTTTTATTATGTACTGAACCGGGGGATGCCCCATGTTTCTATGTATTGGGGATTTATATTATCCTTGAGATTTATTGTTACCTGGTTTGTATAAGTTGGAGTTAACTTATATTTTGATTATCGATATTTTGAATGTATGTTTTTACGTTCAGGCCCAAATAATTTCGAAAAATTTTTAAACTCTGATTTTGGCTTCCGTGTTTATGCGCTTATTTAAGTGTTAATTGTGAGTAATTAGCACGGGGCCTGACAATTCAGATGTAGTTTTATCAAGCGCCATTGGACCTAAGGTGAGCTTCTAAGCCATAAGTCATAAGAAAATATAGATGAGATCTGGGTTGCTTTCCCAAATCTGATTTTTTTTTGAAAAGAATGTATGTTTAAATTGACTTCCTTTAAACTATGATTATTTTAAGTTATGTATATATCCGCCTGCGCTAAATGATCCTTGTTATTCTCGGTTTTACTTGCTGAGCCCCTAGGCTCATTAGCTTTTATGGTGCAGGTGAGACAGATCTGGGGCAGACGGGAGGCGGGAGCTGAACCTGCTGGGGCATGTGTGTGTTTATCGAAGGCCGGCGTTTTCGTATTGTTATTTTTGATCTTTTGTCAAAACTGTATTAAGATCCATTACAACAATAGAGAATTCATATAGAGTTCGAGTATTTGTAATATCTCGTTTTGTAAGTTAATCCAGAAGTCTGATTAATCAAATCTGCTTTTGCTATTTACTTTTAGCGCCAATTGTTTGTATATCGATTTTGTAAGGGAATACAGCTTACAAAATTTCGCATTCAGCCCTTCTATTTCTTTTGTTTATTCAATTAACTCCACTCCGTTGATTCCCATGGGTATGGGCGTCACAACTTGGTATCAGAGCATGGTACTAGAGATAACACACATATTTTCAGTTGGGACAGATTTCGTCTACCGTTTCTCCTGAGCTGTGAGTTTTATTTTTTTTATGTTATAGAGCATGCATCTTTTTAATTTAGCATGTACTGATGTTCAATTGTGTTGGATTATGGGCTATAGATCAATATGTACAGTAGAGGGAGAGGTAGGAGAAGTAGCCCCATAGAAGAGAACAACCCAGATGCTAGTGTCCTTGTTCTAGCTGGGATGGCACAACTCTTAGAACAACTCGTAGGCCAGTCGAGCAGAAGCAATGGCCAATCTTCCAGTAGAGGACCCAATCTAGATGATCCCAGGAAAGGTTTCGAAGATAGAAACCGAAAGTATTTAGTGAGTCAACAGATCCTTTTGTCGTTGAGAGTTGGATAAAGTCCATGGAGGTTCCAGACTCCCGATCTAGATAGGCCCAGGTGTGCTATTTACATGCTAAGAGATAATGCTATGCTTTGGTGGGAAGGAGCTAGACTCACGGTGGATGTGAAAAATCTCACTTGGGAGGAATTCAAGGAAGTATTCTTTGCTCAGTACTTCTGTCAGGCCCCGTGCTAATCACTCAAGATTACAGCACAATTAAGCACATAATCAAGGAAGCGTAAAACAGGGCTTAAAAATTTTTCGAAATAATATGGGACTGAACTCAAAACATACATTCAAAATATCAATACACAAAATACTAGTTGACTCAAACTCATATAAAACAGGTAACAACAAATCTCAATTCAAATACAGATCCACAATACATAAAAACACGGGGCATCCCCCGGTTCAATACATAGTAAAGTAGACTGGGACTAAGGAAACGGGGAGTCGACCAGCTGGCGCTCCATGAAATGCATGAGGGCTATCAAGGGTCGGATAGCTAGACCAGTGAATCAACTGGCAAATCATCTCAATCAGCCTCTATACCCGCACGGTGTATCAACCGTGGAAATCATCGGTCCGTGATCTTCAGAGCCCATCAGTCCATCACAGCTCGGTGGTAGACACTCGAATCCGATAGTCACCACTCCGATGATAGCGTTGGACTTTTCAGACACAACTCATCAGTCGTCCAGTCACAACGTGGATTTCAATCAGGTCATCAATCAATCTGTCAGGCTCAATATGTATGCATGTATGCCAATCAATTATCACTTCACAATGCATACGATATCAACATGTGAATACATAATATAAAACTCATGCAATTCAACAAACTGATTCACGTAATTCACATCATCAAACCAGCAGATTTCATAACATCTACAGCCATGTCCACGCTCAAAGCTGTTAAATTCGCTCAATTCGTACCTTCAAGCCTCAAATACCTCAACCGATTTCTCACAAGTCACCGCAACTCACGGCCTAGGCTACAAGATTTCTCCGGGTTCCCTCAACCACGGCAGAATACTCCTAGGAGCTGAAATCTGCTAAAGCATCGCATAATTCAAATCAATTTCCAGTCCAGTTCTGAACTTCTAATCATTCTACCCACGGCTTGAACACAACCATGTTCTACAAGTCTACATAGGTAATAGCATTAAGGGCAAAGCTCAAAACCAAGAAGAACTCTTACCCAGAAGTTTGAAACGAACGGATGAACACCCGGACCAGATTTCTCAAGAATCTTCGAACGAGTAGCAACTCTGTGCTTCTTCCTCAAGTCGTTCTACAACCTCTAACAAGGTAGAAATCGGAAAAGGGAACTCTCAAGGAACCTAGCGCCACCTAAATCGTCCAAGAGGCTGAAATCGACAAAGATCGAAGAACGAAATGCTCGGGTGAACAGTAGCTAGAACTAGGGTTTGAAATTGGAGATAAGAAATATCGGGCTCTCAATAATCCTAAGTGTCGATCAACACTTTCCTATATATCTCTTAAATCCAACAGCTGATGTTCTCAATTAATCAGCATACATCAAAACAACGGATATCTTACAACAGAAACCAGCAGTTTCTCTCAACAAAATCAGCAGCAACCATCAAACGTTGCACTCGCAAAAGAACATCAAAACGACGCCGCATCAACTAATCCAAACGAAGTCGCAGCGCTGCACCAGCTGATACCAAATTCCTTTCAAAACAACCAGCAGCTGGTCACGCTTAAATAACTCAAAACGGCGACGTAAAGGACACGTCACCATTGCTGCCAACAGCTGATCAAAAGCGTTGCACCCAAAACGCTGTGTTTTAACTTATCAAAACGACGTCGCCTCTCATCAGCGACTGGTTCCTTAAAACAACAGCTGATCATTCAGCTGGGACAATTTCTCACAACGCAACAGCTGATAGCGCTACAATTCAGCAGTCAACACAAAAAGTTGACCAACACGTGTCGCTTTCTCGTTAATCCTCGCACCCGCGCCACTGCTGCCAGCAGATATCTCTTCAAGCGCTACTATTGAATAGCAAAACGACGACGCATCACTCCCGCGCCAATAACAACTGGTCAGATTCATCAGTTGGCGCTACAGTACCGTTGACTCGCGTTGACATCTGAAATGCGCGACAACTAATTCCTTGCATTAGCGCTACGTCTGATTTCACAAAACGACAGCGTTTTCTTCAAAACGCCCGGGAATCAGACTTCACCAAAAATTCGAAATTCTAAAATCTGAAAAGCCTAAATTCGAATTTCTCAATCCTCACATTCTCCCCACCTTAAGAGATTTCGTCCTCGAAATCAAAGGCAAACTCAGGGAAAAATTTAATCCAACATCATAATCAAACGCAATCATCTAAACAAACTGGAAGCAAAGAATAAGAATTTACATGGAATTCACACTGTCAATGCTCAAATAGATGAGTCCAATCTTGTCTCATCTTCTCCTCAACCTCCCAGGTAGCTTCTTCTCGGCCATGCTTACTCTACTGGACCATCACCAACGGAATTATCTTGTTTCTCATTTGTTTCTCCTTCCGATCCAAAATCTGCACTGGATATTCAACATAGCTCAAGGCAGAATCCAGCTCATCTTCGTCGGTTCTCACATGGGATGGATCTGGCTCATATTTCCTCAACATTGACACATGAAAGACATCATGTATCGCTGCTAACTCATCAGGCAGTCTCAATCGATAAGCCAACTGTCCAATCTGCTGAACAATCTCAAAGGGACCAACAAATCTATGAGCTAATTTGCCTTTAAATCTAAATCGCATAACGCTCTTGAAAGGATAAACTTTGAGAAATACTCGATCGCCAACCTCAAACTCCAAAGGTCTGCGTCTTCTGTTAGCATAGCTAGAGAAACGGTCTTGAGCATATTTCATTCTACTCCCAATCAAATCAACCTGATCCTTCATGTGCTGTACAAACTCAGGGGTAGAAAGCTGTCTCTCACCAACTTCTTCCCAACAAATCGGAGATCTGCACTTGCGACCATACAACGATTCAAATGGAGCCATCCCGATAGTCACCTGGTAGCTGTTGTTATACGAAAACTCAACCAAGGATAGCGAATCCTGCCAGCCACCACTGAAATCCATCACAACTGCTCGCAGCATATCTTCTAAAGTCTGGATGGTTCGCTCAGACTGACCATATGTCTGTGGGTGATAGGTTGTACTCATAGCCAATCTCGAACCCATCGCTGCTTGCAGACTCTTCCAAAAACGAGAAGTGAACCTTGGATCTCTATCAGACACTATCGAAATAGGCACTCCATGCAATCTAACCACATGGTCGATGTACAGCTTCGCCATTTTCTTCATCGAACACCTCACATCATAGGAAATGAAATGGGCTGAACCCATCGCTGCTTGCAGACTCTTCCAAAAACGAGAAGTGAACCTTGGATCTCTATCAGACACTATCGAAATAGGCACTCCATGCAATCTAACCACATGGTCGATGTACAGCTTCGCCATTTTCTTCATCGAACACCTCACATCATAGGAAATGAAATGGGCTGACTTCGAAAGTCTATCAATCACCACCCAAATCGCATCACATCCCCTACTAGAACGAGTAGATGAGTCACAAAATCCATGGCGATGTGCTCCCAATTCCACTGGGGCACCTCCAAACTCTGTAGCAATTCACCAGGTCTCATCCTCTCAGCCTTGACCTGCTGGCAGTTCAGACATCTAGCAACAAAACTAGAGATGTCGCTCTTCATACCTGCCCACCAGTAGTGAGACTTCAAGGCATGGTACATCTTTCTCTCGCCCGGATGCACACTTTACTGACTACAATGCGCTTCATTCAGAATGGTCCTTTCAAATCGATCAAGTTCAGAACCACCAGTCTTCCTCGAAATCTCAGACAACCATCAGACGAAACAGAGAAATCATCAGACTGACCACTTCGGGCTTTAATCTTCAACTCATGAACATATGGATCAGTCCTCTGCGCCTCCCTGATGTCACTCACAATCTGCGATTCTACTTGGATCGAAGAAACCATAAAGTACTGATCACTCGGATGGAAACGCCAACCAGAAGTACTCAACTGCTCATAGACTTTAGAGACACTCAAAAACGAAAGCATCGCAGGCTGGGTCTTCCTACTCAAAGCATCCGCTACTGAGTTCATCCGCCCAGGCTGATACTGAATCTCACAGTTAAAGTCCTTGAGCAATTCCATCCAACGTCGTTGCCTCATATTCAGATCAGACTGTGTGAAGATATATTTTAGACTCTTGTGGTTGGTGTACACCACAAACTCTTCACCATACAGATAATGCCGCCAAATCTTCAAGGCAAACACTATCGCAGCCAACTCCAAATCATGAACAGGGTACCTCATCTCGTGAGGCTTCAAATGTCGAGACACATAGGAAATCACGTACCCATTCTGCATCAAAACACATCCCAAACCATTGAGGGAAGCATCGGAGCACACAACAAATCCTCCGGATCCAGACGGTAGAGCCAAAACAAGAGCAGTAGTCAACTTCTCCTTCAACGTCTGAAAACCGTACTCGCATTCCTCAGTCCAAACGAACTTCCTATCCTTCTGAGTCAACTGAGTCAGAGACCTGGCTATCGAAGAGAACTTCTCGATAAAACGCCTGTAATAGCCAGCCAATCCCAAAAAGCTGCGGATCTCCGAAACGTTCCTAGGTCTCTCCCAGTTAAGAACTGCTTCGACCTTACTCGAATCCACCGAAATCCCTTGCGCGGAATCACATGACCCAAAAAGACAATTCGATCAAGCCAAAATTCGCACTTGCTGAACATGGCGTACAACAGCGAGTCTCTCAATCTCTGAAACACCAATCTCAGATGCTCCTTATGCTCTCTCAAGCTCCTCGAATAAACTAAGATGTCATCTATGAAGACGATCACGAGCCGATCGATGTACTTGCTAAAGACGCGATTCATCAAATCCATGAAAACAGCTGGGGCATTCATCAACCCAAATGGCATGACCAGAAACTCATAATGCCCATATGGAGTCCGAAAAGCTGTCTTCACCACGTCAGCGTCTCTAATCCGCAACTGGTGATAACCAGAGCGCAAATCAATCTTCGAGTATACGACCGATCCTTGCAACTGATCGAACAAGTCATCAATCCTCGGCAAAGGATACTTGTTCTTCACCGTCGCCTTATTCAACTGCCGGAAATCCACGCACATCCTCATAGACCCATCTTTCTTCTTCATGAAAAGAATCGGAGCTCCCCAAGGCGACATACTCGGTCTAATGAAGCCTTTCTCCAAGAGATCTCTCAACTGATCCTTAAGCTCTTTCAACTCTGTGGGTGCCAACCGATATGGAGCTCTAGAAATCGGGACGGTACCGGGCACCAACTCGATGCTGAAGTCGATCTCACGTCTTGGAGGGATATCCAGGAATCTCATCTGGAAATACATCGAGAAACTCTCGGACGATCGGAATGTCACTCAACCCCAATCGGGGCTCTTGGGAAACGTCAAGCGCGTAAATCATGAATCCAACATTATCCAGCGATAGCAGGCTAAACATCTCCATGGAGGACACCAGTGGAATCTTTGAGCGCGAATCAGCACCATAGAACTCCCACCTCTCACCCGAGTCAGGGCGAAATCTCACCACACCATGAAAACAGTCAACAGTAGCCTTATAGCTAGATAATACGCCCATTCCCAAGATGCAGTCAAAATCTCTAATTCCCAAAACAATCATATAGGACACCAACACATGCTTATCAAATCGAAGCACACAATCCAACACCACTTCACGGGACCACAGATTCACACCAGTAGGGGTAGACACGGAAACAACATCACACAATGGGGAAGAACTCAACCCATGCTCACAAATAAACATCTCATAAATAAAAGAGTGTGATGCTCCAGTGTCAAATAAAACTCTCGCAAGAAAATCAAAGATAAAGCATGTACCTACGATCATCATACCAAGCGCCTCATCAGCCTGCTCTCTCGTTAAAGCGTCCGCCTGAGCCTGCTGTGGAATCTGGAACTGAGGTCTCGAAGGTGCTCCAAACCTAGAAGGCTCACGGGGTTCGAATCTAGATTGCTGGGTAGGGGCAGGAAACTGCGGTCTCTGAGAAGAACCACCAGCTGATCCCTGCTGTGAAGGAACTGAAGACTGACCCCTCAACAAAGGAAATACTCTCTGAAAATGTCCGGTCTGTCCACAGTTATGGCAAAACCCCTGAACTCCACGACACTGCGATGTCGTATGCCTTCCTCCTCACTGTCCACAAGACATGATACCTGAACCACTACCAGAACCACTGCCAGAACCAGAACTCGCCGAACTAGAGGAACTCGAATTCGACTTCTTCTTGAATTGTTTCCCTCGAGGTCGAAACCTATGGCGATTAGTCTGCTGCTGCGACCCCTGAGGAGAATAAAAAGATTGCGACGCATCCTGCACAGGCTGATAGGTGCGTCCAGTAGTCGGCTGAATCGGAGCCTCAACCTCCAATAAACTATCCTCAATATCCACCGCTCGGTTTACTGCATCAATATAGGTCGTAGGGGATCCAGACAAAACCATCCGGTACAGATCAGGCCTCAAGCCCTTCAGAAATTTGTTCCTCTTCGTCCTATCCTGGTTGGAAACGTGTGGCACATAAACCAAAAGTGCAGAAAACTGTTGGGCATTCTCAGCCACTCGCATGCTACCCTGCTTCAAGTTGTCGAACTCCCGCTCCCGACTGTTATAGAAGGAATATGGGGTATACTCCTGTCTGAACGCCTCACGGAAGCTCTCCCAAGTGATCACAACCCCACTGTCACGAAGGATACGATAAGTACCCCTCCACTAGCGCTGTGCGTTGTCTCTCAGCTGCAACACCGCCAGATTCAGTCTCTTCTCGGGAGCGTACTCCCGAGTATCGAACAACTCCTCCATCTGAGCTAACCAAGCCTCAGCCATCGCACCACCCTCGGCTACAGAAAACGTCGGAGGGTTCGTCCGCCGAAACCTAGCGAGGACAAACTCCATCTCGCCTATCTGTCTAGTAACGTTCTCAACCTGATGAACATCATCGTCACTACCTACCCTAGACTCCTCCGCATAACGTCTAGTCTCCCTACCTCTTCCTCTCCTTGGCGGCATCTAAACAAATCTAGAGGTAAGATCTCACAGCAGATATATTACATAGACAGATAAAAGATCACATAAGTCACAGAGTCAATAAAAATCAAATCAAAACTCTGTGCCTAGACTCGAGTGTGATCAAAGAAAATCGAGCTTATCTCAGTTTAAGCTCTGATACCAAAAATGTCAGGCCCCGTGCTAATCACTCAAGATTACAGGACAATTAAGCATATAATCACGGAAGCGTAAAACAGGGCCTAAAAATTTTTCGAAATAATATGGGCGTGAACTCAAAACATACATTCAAAATATCAATACACAAAAAACAAGTTGACTCAAACTCATATAAAACAGGTAACAACAAATCTCAATTCAAATACAGATCCACAATACATAAAAACACGGGGCATCCACCGGTTCAATACATAGTAAAAGTAGACTGAGACTCAAGGAAATGGGGCTCGACCAGTTGGCGCTCCACTCTATCCAGCTTGGTTACCTGAAGATCCTGCAAACGGGTAACACAGACCCAAACAACACAAAAGCAGGAAAATAAATACGAGGTCAAGCCTCAGTACGAAGAGCTAACAAAACGGCTAATCATGCAACATGCTATAATCAATGCCATGAAATGCATGAGGGCTATCAAGGGTCGGATAGCTAGACTAGTGAATCAACTGGCAAATCATCTCAATCAGCCTCTATACCCACACGGTGTATCAACCGGGGAAATCATCGGTCCGTGATCTTCAGAGCCCATCAGCCCATCACAGCTCGGTGGTAGACACTCGAATTCAGTAGTCACCACTACGAAATGCTCGGGTGAACAGTAGCTTCAATGAAGGTTTGAAATTGGAGATAAGAAATATCGGGCTCTCAATAATCCTAAGTGTCGATCAACACTTGCCTATATATCTCTTAAATCCAACAGCTGCTGTTATCAATTAATCAGCATACATCGAAACAACGGATATCTTACAACAGAAACCAGCAGTTGCTCTCAACAAAATCAGCAGCAACCATTAAACGTTGCATTCGCAAAGAACATAAAAACGACGCCGCATCAACTAATCGAAACGACATCGCAGCGCTCCACCAGCTGATACAAAATTTCTTTCGAAACAACCACCAGCTAGTCACGCTTAAATAACCCAAAACGGTGACGTAAAGGACACGTCACCATTGCTGCCAACAGCTGATCAAAAGCGTTGCACCCAAAACGCTGCGTTTTAACTTATCAAAACGACGTCGCCTCTCATTAGCGACTGGTTCCTTAAACCAATAGCTGATCATTCAGCTGGGACAATTCCTCACAACGCAACAGCTGATAGCGCTACAATTCAGCAGTCAACACCAAAAAGTTGACCAACACGTGTCGCTTTCTCGTTAATCCTCGCACCCGCGCCACTGCTGCCAGCAGATATCTCTTCAAGCACTACTACTGAATAGCGAAACGACGACGCATCACTCCCGCGCCAATAACAACTGGTTAGATTCATCAGCTGGTGAAACAGTGCCGTTGACTCGCGTTGACATCTGAAATGCGCGACAACAGATTCCTCGCATTAGCGCTACGCCTGATTTCACAAAACGACAGCGTTTTTCTTCAAAACGTCTGGGAATCAGACTTCACCAAAAATTCGAAATTCTAAAATCTGAAAAGCCTAAATTCGAATTTCTCAATCCTCACAACTTCACTTAGGACAAGCGGTCAGAGCTGAAGAGAGAATTTTTAGCGATAAAACAAGGGAGCATGACGATCCAAGAGTATATCCAAAAGTTTGAGAGAGGGTGCTATTTTGAACCATTGATTGGAGCAGATCCGAAGAGAAACTGCGACATTTTGTCGATGGTTTGAAACCTACACTCAGACATGATGTTAGATTGACAGAACCCAAGGATTCAGGGGTGCTACAGATAAGGCCCTCCGGGCAGATCAAGATTGGAAGGCTGTTGAGGAGGAGTGACAATTGAAGAGGCAGGCCTTCCAGCAAAAATACCAGAGTCCCTTTAAGAAGCAGAACCGGAATCAGAAGAGGCCTCAGGAGCCAAACCCTCTGCAACCCAAACCTATCAGTGCAGTCCCTGCCACCAAAAACCGGCCAGTTTGTCCCAAATGCCAGAAGAATCATCCTAGTCCATGTAGGGTTGGTCAGAACGTCTGTTACAGATGTGGTGTGCCAGGTCACGTTATTCGAAACTACCCAAAATCGAAGCAGCTGGTGACCAGTAGAGCTTTTGTTATGACAGGTGAGCAAGCCAACCCCGATTCTACTGTGGTTACGGGTAAGATCTTGATTTCTGGTATGCCCTCTATAGAATTGATAGATTCAGGTGCAAGTCACTCGTTTATAGAAGCAAATTTTGCTAAGAAGTTACCCTTCGAACCAGACCATTTAACCATAGGCTTTTGCATGACTATACCCTCAGGAGAGGAACTGGTTTCCCATAGTTTATTAGATTTCTGCTAACTTGATTGTGTTACCTATTCCTGAGTTTGGTTTAATTCTGGGTATGGACTGGTTAACTAAGTATGGGGTAGTGATTGATTTTAAGTTCAGAACAGTGGTGGTCAAGCCACCCAAAAGAGCCCAGTTTATGTTTGAAGCTAACCAGATTCGGATAATTCCTCGCATCATTTCAGCTTTAAAAGCCCAAAGTTGTTTAAGGAAAGGTGGAATAGGATTTTTGGTAAGCCTATCGCCCCTAGATATTGTAAACCCAAACTGTCAGAAATAGAGGTAGTGAATGAATTTCCTGAAGTTTTTTTAGAGGACATCCATGGACTACCACCAGATCGAGAATTGGAATTTGCAATTGATCTAGTGCCAGGAGCAGCGCCTGTTTCCAGACCACCTTCCCGCCTTGCCCCTACAGAGATGAGGAAATTAAAGGAACAGATCCAAGACCTGTTGGATAAAGGCTTCATACGACCCAGCACGTCACCATGGGGAGCCCGTGTTTCGTTTGTCAAGAAGAAATATGGGAGCTTAAGGTTGTGTATAGATTATCGAGAGCTGAACAAGCTGACTGTTAAGAATAAATATCACCTTCCTAGGATTGATGATCTGTTTGACCAGTTAAAGGGATCGACAGTCTTTTCCAAGATCGATCTGAGATCTGGGTATCACCAATTGAAGATTAAGCCAGCTGATGTTTATAAGACGATCTTTAGATCACGCTATGGACATTACGAGTTCTTAGCCCCAAAATCCATAGGACCACAATTTTAACCCTTTTTATTTTAAGGGCCATGTTGATATTTCCATGTTCAGATTTCAGCTTTTGTTCATTTATCTCTTTAAAAAGCTGATTTCTTCATTTCAGATTTGAGACATGATTCAGAAGGTTTCAGGACAATATTTTGCCTCAAGCACAAGCTCGAGCAGATTTCAGATTTCGGAAATAAAATGCTTCAGATTGAGCAAATTGTTCTCTTCAAAATATTTTGGTAAATTTCCAAATTTAAAATAGTAGATGGGAGCTTTTAACAAATCTTTCAAAAATGACAAATAGTTGGTAGGAATCCATGCCTACTCGAGTGTTTTCACCTAATGACAATCATGTCTTTTATATAATTGTCTACGAGAAGTTTGATTTCACTTTCATTTGTAAAGAAAAGCTTTCATCCTCTCAAAACTCTCTGGAGCTCATCGCGGTGCTTGAGGAGGATTTCTGCAGGAACCAGCTGTCTCCGTGTTCCAGTGTTAAGGCAAGTAAAAGCTGATTATTTCTACGCCATTTAAAGAATATATTGTTTTCCTCAGTTCTGTTTGCTTGCCTGTTTTTGTTAAAGATATAGCAATGTTCAAGCATGTTTATGAAAATGAAAGATCGGGTTCATTGTTGTTTTCTGTTTTAAAAGGATTCCAGTATGTTTTAGCGAAGATGTTGATGTTGTTTTTTTAAAAAACATCGAGCATTCAGATTCTAGTTCCTTGAAATATTATGAAGTTCTTCTTCTTGGTGAATTGCGACGTCTGAACTTGACTCCAAGTAATCGGCGATGCTGGTCAAATCTGGATTTTGTTCCGGTTAGATAGGCGGAGCTGGTATCTTGGACGTCGTCAAGATGTTGCAGCACTAGTGCAGTAGCCAATTCTGTTTTTCTATGCTAGCGACAAAATTCTATGATCAAATCTGAAATTCCCATGTTGGATCTGAATTTCCCTGTCAAGTATGTTTTTCAGATGCTAAACCTATTTCATAAGTCAAGTATGTTTTACTCCTAGAACACTATTTCTACAGTCACATCTGTTTTCCCACTAGCGATACCATCCAAGAAGCCAAATCTGTGTTACGTGAGCACTACTATTCTATAGTCAAATCTGCTTCAACGCTAGCGCTACTACATCAAAAGTCAAATCTTATCACACTAACGATACTGTCCTTTATGCCACATCTGTTTCAACGTTAGCGATACCATAGTCGAATCTGTATTTATGACTAAGATCTGTTTTGTGCCCGAGTGCTGTTTTCGTTAGCCAAATCTGTTTTCACTCCAGCAATAAGTCCCCAGTAGTCGAATCAGATGCTCAGTGAGATTTTAGAGAAACGAGTTTCAAAATGTAGTGAACCCCGATGATGTTCAAATCTGTTTTATTTCACATATGAGTTTAAAGAAAGAAATGTTTAGTTTTAAAGGATTTATGGCGTAGATAACAGACGCCACGGAAGGGTGAGCAGCTGTCCAGATGTCAGTTGCCGCTTCATATTGGGCTTCATGCCATATAGAACTGAATTCAGAAGTATCTTGATCAAGCGCCTACGGACCTAAGGAGAGCTTCTAAGCCATAATCACAAGAAAATAAAGATGAGATATGGGTTATTTCCCGAATCTGTTTTTACGAAAGATGTTTATAATTAAATGCCTTCCTTTAAACTAAGTTATGTTAAGATATGAAGACACCTGCCTGCATTAAGTGATTTTGTTATCCTCAGATTTTACTTGCTGAGCCTCTAGGCTCATTAGCTTGTAAATGGTGCAGGTGAGACAGATCTGGGGCAGACGGGCGACGGGAGCTGAACCAGCTGTGGTGATTGTGTTTATCAATGGCCAACGGTTCCGTGACTTAGATGTTGTTTTTTATCTTTTGAAAAATCTGTATTAGATCCATTACAACAATGTTGGATTCATATAGAATTCCAGTAGTTGTAATATCATACATTGAAACTTATATCAAATCTGTTATTCGAATTTGTTTCAGCTATTTATACTTGGCGCCAATTTGTGTTTGCGTTTCAAATTTTTCCGTGTAAGAAATACAGCTTACACAATTATCTTTCAGCCCTTCATTTCCTTTTGTTATTCGAATCTGTTGACCCCATGGGTGTGGGCGTCACAACTTGGTATCAGAGCATGGTCCTGAGATAAACACACGCACTTCCGGTTGGAACAGATTTCGTCGACCGTTTCTCCAGAGCTATGAGTTTTATTTTATGTTTCAGAGCATTTGTCTTTTTAATTCAGCATATTCTTCTGTTCATTCGTGGTGGATTTTGGGCTATAGCTTAAGATGTCTGGCTGAGGAAGAGGTAGAAGAAACACCTCCTTAGGAGAACCCAGCCCAGATAGTAATGCTAGTATTGCCCAACTCCTAAAGCTGTTGGTAGAACAGACTGGTAGAGGTAATGGCCAATCATCCAGCATTAGAGGACCAAGCCACGATGATCCTCAAGAGAATTTTCGAAGACAGAAACCGAAGGAGTTTAGTGGTACCACAGATCCAGTGGTTGCTGAAAGCTGGATAAAGTCGATTTTGGGCTATAGCTTAAGATGTCTGGCTGAGGAAGAGGTAGAAGAAACACCTCCTTAGGAGAACCCAGCCCAGATAGTAATGCTAGTATTGCCCAACTCCTAAAGCTGTTGGTAGAACAGACTGGTAGAGGTAATGGCCAATCATCCAGCATTAGAGGACCAAGCCACGATGATCCTCAAGAGAATTTTCGAAGACAGAAACCGAAGGAGTTTAGTGGTACCACAGATCCAGTGGTTGCTGAAAGCTGGATAAAGTCGATGGAGGTTATCTTTGAGTACCTCCAGATGCCAGATTTGGATACCTCCAGATGCCAGATTTGGATAGGCCCAGGTCCGCATCTACATGTTTAGGGACGACGCTATGATTTGGTGGGAAGAGTCCAAGCTATCTGTTGATTCGGCAAATCTTACCTGGGGAGATTTCAAGCGAGTATTTACTTCACAGCATACAAGAGGTCTGAGTTGAAGAGGAAATTCTAACTTTGAAACAATGGAGTACTACTGTACATGAGTATGTGTGGATGTTATTTTGTACCTCTCATTGGTAATGACCCAGAGGAGAAGCTGAGTCACTTTGTGGAAGGGCAATCTGTGCCTAATAATTACAGAGAAATAAAGGAACAGATACAAGATCTGCTGGATAGAAATCCTATGTTCAAGATGAATGTTACGCTATCTGTGCCTAAGAATTACAGAGAAGAGTGGATAGAGCCCTGAGAATTGAGAGAGATTGGAAAGATGTGGAAGAAGAAAGGCAACAAAAGAGACAGACCTTCAGCAGAAAGATCAGAGGTCGTTTAAGAAACAGAATAAGAATCAGCAGAGGCCTCAAGAGCAGAAAACCCTACCGATCCAACCCAATAGTGCAGTTCCTGCTAGCAACAACAGACCAGTGTGTCCCAAGTGCCAGAAGAAACACTCTGGTTTATGCATACTTGGACAGAACGTCTGCTAGAGATGTGGCTTGCCAGGGCATATGATTAAGAATTTCCCAAAGACAAAGTAGCTGGTGACCAGTAGAGCTTTTGGGATGACAGCTGAGTAGGCCAATCCAGATTCGACGGTGGTTACGGGTAAGATCTTGATTGCTGGTATGCCCTCTATAGCTTTGATTCATTCAGGAGCTACCCATTATTTTATAGCAGCCAATTTTGCTAAGAAGTTACCCATTAGACCCGACCAGGTAACTATAGGCTTTTGCGTAACGGTAACCTCAGGAGAAGAGTTAGTATCCTACGATCTATTTCGAGGTTTAGAACTTAGGCTTCAAGGGCGATTGATTACCACAGATTTGATTGTGCTACCGATGTCCGAGTTTGACATGATTTTGGGAATGGACTGGTTGACCAAGTATGGAGTAGTAATTGACTTTAAGTTCCGAACAGTAGTGGTTAACCCACCCAGAGGAGACCCGTTTATGTTTGAGGCCAATCAGATTTGGAGGATTCCGTGCATTATATCAGCTCTTAAGGCTCAACGCTTTTTGAGGAAAGGAGGGTAGGATTCTTAGAAAGCATAACATCCTTAACTATGATTAGTAAAACCCAACATTCAGATGTGGAGGTGGTAAACGAGTTTCCCGAGGTTTTCCTAGAAGATATCCATGGACTACCACCAGATAGAGAGCTATAATTCGCAATTGATTAGTTCCAGGAGTAGCACCGATATCTAGACCCCCCTATCGCCTTGCTCCATCTGAGATGAGAGAAATAAAGGAACAGATACAAGATCTGCTGGATAAGGGATTCGTCAGACCAAGCACATCCCCGTGGGGAGCCCCTGTTCTTTTTGTTAAGAAGAAGGATGGGAGTCTGGGGTTATGTATAGATTACCGAGAGCTGAATAAGTTGACCATTAAGAATAAATATCCCCTTCATAGGATCGAGGATCTGTTTGACCAGTTGAAGGGATCGATAGTCTTTTCTAAGATCGACTTAATTCTTTTTGTTAAGAAGAAGGATGGGAGTCTGGGGTTATGTATAGATTACCGAGAGCTGAATAAGTTGACCATTAAGAATAAATATCCCCTTCATAGGATCGAGGATCTGTTTGACCAGTTGAAGGGATCGATAGTCTTTTCTAAGATCGACTTAAGATTTGGATACCACCAGTTGAAGATTAAGCCAGTAGATATCTATAAGTCGGCCTTTAGAACCCACTATGGTCACTATGAATTTCTAGTAATTCCCTTTGGACTTACTAAAGCACCCTCAGCTTTTATGGATTTAATGAATAGAGTTTTTCAACCATTTTTGGATCAGTTCGTAGTTGTGTTCATAGAAGATATCTTTGTGTACTCTAAGACAAGATTTGAGCATGCCGACCATCTGAGGACGATGCTTCAGGTTTTGAAGAATAAGCAATTGTTTGCCAAGTTTAGTAAATGTGATTTTTGGTTGGAGAAAGTGGCTTTTCTAGGTCATATTATATCTAAGGATGGACTGGAGGTAGACCCAGCTAAGGTGGAAGCTGTTCGTGAGTGGCCAGTTCCCAAATCTGTTTCAGAAGTAAGGAGTTTCTTGGGTTTAGCTGGATATTACAGGCGATTCATCCAGGGATTTTCGAAGATAGCAGTCCCATTAACCTCGCTGACAAGAAAGCAGGTTAAATATGATTTTTACACCAGATTTCCAGCTCAGCTTCGATAAGTTGAAACAAGCGTTGATAGAAGCCCCCGTACTAACCATGCCATCTGATCAAGGGAAGTTTGTGATTTACATAGATGCGTCCAAGTTGGGCTTAGGTGCTGTACTGATGCAGGACCGTAGAGTAATTTCTTATGCCTCCAGACAACTTAAGGATCATGAGAAGAATTATCTCACCCATGACTTAGAACTGGCAGCAGTAGTATTTGCCTTGAAGATATGGAGACATTACCTTTATGGGGAGAGTGAAGTTTGTGATTTACATAGATGCGTCCAAGTTGGGCTTAGGTGCTGTACTGATGCAGGACCGTAGAGTAATTTCTTATGCCTCCAGACAACTTAAGGATCATGAGAAGAATTATCTCACCCATGACTTAGAACTGGCAGCAGTAGTATTTGCCTTGAAGATATGGAGACATTACCTTTATGGGGAGAGTTGTGAGATATTCACAGATCATTATAGCCTCAAATACTTTTTCACCCAAAAGGAACTCAATATGAGGCAAAGGAGATGGCTAGAGCTGGTAAAGGACTACGATTGTACAATCAGCTATCACCAAGGAAAGGCCAATGTAGTAGCGGATGCTCTAAGTAGGAAATCTGTTGGATTAGCCCAACTCAGCGTCCAGAGACCATTGGCATATGATATTGAGAAGTATGGAATAGAATTGGTGCCCAGTGGTAGCACTGTTATCTTGGCAGATTTCACCATACGATCGAATCTGATAGACAAGATCCGAGAGGGACAGTTGAAAGATGAGCAGCTTTAGAAGTGGGTTAAGCAAGATAGAGAGAGAGGTGGCAATCTCTATTTTTCAGAAGAAGGAGTAGTCATATTTCATGGCCGGATGTGGGTTCCCCAAGTAGACACCCTGAGATCAGATCTGATGGCAGAAGCCCATACAGCCCCATATTCTGTGCATCCGAGAAGTACTAAGATGTATAAGGACCACCAGAAGTTGTATTGGTGGTCGGGAATGAAGAGAGATATATCTAGATTTGTCTCTGAATGTTTGATGTGCCAATTGGTGAAAGCTGAACACCAAAAACCAGCAGGAATGTTGAAGCCCCTGACTATTCCAGAATGGAAATGGGAGTGCATAGCTATGGATTTTATAGTTGGACTACCCATAACTGTTCAAGGATATAATTCTATCTGGGTTATAGTAGACAGACTCACTAAGTCTGCTCACTTCTTACAAGTGAAAACAACATATGATGTGAGCAGATACGCAGATCTGTATGTGAAGGAAATAGTGAGCTGCACGGTGTTCCAGTTTCGATAGTATCTGATAGAGATCCGAAGTTTACGTCAGCTTTCTGGAAGAGTTTACATAGAGCTTTGGGTATGAAGTTGACTTTTAGCACAGCCTTTCACCCCCAGACAGATGGTCAATCAGAAAGGGTGATTCAGATTTTAGAAGATTTGCTCAGAGCCTATATTGTGGATTTTTCAGAGAGCTGGGATTCAAAGCTACCATTGGTAGAATTTGCGTATAACAACAGTTTCCAATCTTGATGGCCCCATACGAAGCTCTCTATGGTAGCAAATGTAGGACATCTCTTCATTGGGATGAGATAGGAGAACGAGCTAGTTTAGGACCAAATGTGGTAGAGCAAACAGCTGCGGCTATTAGAAAGATTAGAGAGCGGATGAGAGCTGCTCAGAGCATACAGAGAGTTATGCAGATAATAGACGACGGGAGCTGAGTTTTGAGGTTGGTGACCATGTGTCTTTGAGAGTAGCTCCGATGAAAGGAATAATGCCTTTTGGAAAGAAAGGAAAGTTGAGTCCCAGATATATTGGGAATTATGAGATTCTGCAACGAGTAGGAACGTTGGCTTATTGCTTAGCATTGCCCCCACATCTGTCTTAAGTGCATAGTGTTTTCCATGTGTCAGCTTTGAGGAAGTATATTCCCAACCCGTCGCACTTATTGAGCCATGAGCCAATTCAGTTAGCACCAGATCTGAGTTATGAAGAGAGACCCGAGAGGATTCTTCTTCGAGAGTTTAGGAAGTTGAGAAATAGACGGTGACCACGGAAGGAGGAAATGTTTAGTTTTAAAGGATTTATGGTGTAGATAACAGACGGTCACCACGGAAGGGTGAGCAGCTGTCCAGATGTCAGTTGCCCCTTCATATTGGGCTTCATGCCATATAGAACTGAATTCTGAAGTATCTTGATCAAGCGCCTACGGACCTAAGGAGAGCTTCTAAGCCATAAAAAGATGAGATCTGGGTTATTTCCCGAATCTGTTTTTACGAAAGATGTTTATAATTAAATGCCTTCCTTTAAACTATGTTATGTTAAGATATGAAGACATCTGCCTGCATTAAGTGATTTTGTTATCCTCAGATTTTACTTGCTGAGCCTCTAGGCTCATTAGCTTTTAAATGGTGCAGGTGAGACATATCTAGGGCAGACGGGCGGCGGGAGCTGAACCAACTGTGGTGATTATGTTTATCAATGGCCAGCGGTTCCGTAACTTAGATGTTGTTGTTTTTGATCTTTTGACAAATCTGTATTAGATCCATTACAATAATGTTTGATTCATACAGAATTCTAGTAGTTGTAAGTAATATCATACATTGAAACTTATATCAAATCTTTTATTTGAATTTGTTTCAGCTATTTATAATTGGCGTAAATTTGTGTTTGTGTTTCGAATTTTTCCGTGTAAGAAATAAAGCTTACACAATTATCATTCAGCCCTTCATTTCCTTTTGTTATTCGAATCTGTTGACCCCATGGGTGTGGGCGTCACACCTTTGGACTTATCAACGCACCTTCAGTTGGATTTTATGAATAGAGTTTTTCAATCGTTTTTGGATCAGATTGTGATCGTATTTATAGATGATATCCTGGTATACTCCAAGACCAGCTTAGAGCATTCCAACCATCTTAGACAGTGCTACAAGTTTTGAAGAGCAAACAACTGTTTGCCAAGTTCAGTAAGTGCAACTTTTGGCTGGAGAAAGTTGCATTCCTTGGACATATCATCTCTAAGGACGGATTGGAGTTTGACCTAGCCAAAGTTGAAGCTATTCGCGATTGTCCTGTTCCCAAATCTGTTTTAGAAGTCATGAGATTTTGGGTCTAGATGGATATTATAGACGTTTCATTAAGGGATTCGAGGACGGCTGTCGCACTAACCTCGCTAACAAGGAAGAAAGTTAAATATGAATGGACCCCAGATCCGGGTTGCTTTCCCAAATCTGATTTTACGAAAAGAATTTATGTTTAAACTGACTTCCTTTAAACTATGATTATTTTTAAGTTATGTATATGTCTTCCTACACTAAGTGATCCTTGTTATTCTCGATTTTACATGCTGAGCCCCTAGGCTCATTAGCTTTTATGGTGCAGGTGAGACAGATCTGGGGCAGATGGGTGGCGAGAGCTGAACCTTCTGGGACATGTGTGTTTATCGAAGGCCGGCGTTTCCGTGTTATTGTTTTTGATCTTTTGTCAAAGCTGTATTAAGATCCATACAACAATAGAGAATTCATATAGAGTTCCCATAGTTGTAATATCTCGTTTTGTAAGTTAATCCAGAAGTCTGATTAATCAAATCTGCTGTTGTTATTTAATTTTGGCGCCAATTGTTGTATATCGATTTTGTAAGGGAATACAACTTACAACATTTCACATTCAGTGTGAGACCTGGATTTGTGTTTAAGATTAATCGTGAGAATTAATCGGTGTTTAGAGATTCTTGGTGGTTTAAGATCTCTGTTTGAAAGTAGTAGTAGTTTCGGGTCAAATTCCTCACTTAGAACAATTCTGGAGGTTTTCGTATCTTTGAAGTATGGGGAGATATCTGTCAGCAGGTAGGTGACGTCATGTTTTCTGTTGTTGTGCGTTGGCGTAGAAATTGCTGACGTAAACCTAGCTGGTGGAAGAATTCGCTAAGTGTTTGGTGAAGTCTGCCAGCAGATAACGTAAGGAACCAGTCGTTGGGTAGTTAGCGTGTTTTTGTGTTGAGCGCTATACGACACCGTTTTGAGGAGCTAGTGACGTAAGCATATTAGTTTGATTTTGATCAGCAGGCGTCAATGTTAGTCAACGTCACTGTAGCTTGCGACTGGTGGTGCGCTACTGTAGCTTGCTTCTGGTGTTGTGCGTTGTTTTATCCCCCGTCTGGGTAACCAGTTGTTGGCAGAAAGTATTACTAAGATATGCGACGCCATTTTAATTAGTTGCAACGCTGAGTTTTGGTTGTTATGTGTAGAAACCAGCCGATGGTTTAGGCGACCAGCTGATGGCAGATATGATGACGTAAGCGGTACGACGTCGTGTTGTTAAGTCACTGCGACACCGTTTTTATTAGCGTTGTTTGAGAATTCAGCTGTTGGGTATTTCTTCGTCAGCTTTGCACTCTTCCCGTTTCTGCCAGCAGCTCGCGATATTCGTTAGTGTCGGTGGATTTATATCAGTTTTCTCGAGATGTATTTAAGGAAGACTTGGTTTTTGATTTCAAGCACCAGATCCCATACTTAGCGAAACATTATCTTGGTTTTCGACCTCTGTTCTTCGAACCCTAATACTGTTCAACGTGAGCTTTTCCGATGAATTCCTGTCGTTGTCGGCCATTGTTTGATACGTGCGAGGTAGCGTTGGACTCCTCTAGAAGAGCTCTATCATTCCATATCACTTTGGGAGGCTGCGACTGGCTAGTTGAGGAACGCAAAGTTGGTGTCTTCGGCTGTGTGTTGCGTCGTACAGGTAGAACTTCATTCCTTTCGTGATGAGATCTGTTCCTAGCCTTGAATTAAGCTCCTTGTTGAGTTGTGTTGTTGAGATTAGTCGCTGGTTTGGTTGAGCGTAGCTCCCAGCCGTGAGCTTCTGTAATTGGCCGTGAATTTCCTGTTAGCTTGCCTGAGATCTGTTGTGCGTATTTTTAGCAGGTTGCTATCCAGATCTCTCGGAGCCTGTTTGTAGTCATTGTTGCACAGGAGGTTAAAGGTACGAATTTGAGCTTGATGTAGCTGGGAATTGGCGTGATATTGAATGCTAGATGGATGTTGTGCATTGCCGTGGATGTTGCTGTGTGCATATGTGATTGCTGTTGATTTTAGCTGCTATATTTATGCATACACGCATTTCCCATATTGCATTCATATTCTGTTGCAGCCATTGCTCCGTATTCCGTTGTATTGCTGTTGTTTCTTACCATGATGCGAGGGCAAGCGGCAATACCGCACTCTCATCTCCCTGCTGGGATTTGTTAGCCACCATGCGTCGAGTGGTTAACTACCACAGTTCATGGGCGAGGCAACGGCAGGTTGAGTTGTTTGATGCATCTGCTATTTGGGTGGAGTGTCAAGGCGAGTGGCTCATTACCACACTTTGAACTCACCCCGTGGCCATTGATTCGTTGCTGATCTCGTGGAGCTATGTTTGAGTTCCTTGGCTCCCTTGTTGGTTGTAGCCTTCAGTTGTTATCCGGAGTCTCATGCATAGCATCTGCATTTTATCTTATGCATTCCTTTTAGCTATTTCATTTGCTCTCCGTACTGGGGTTTGACCCCATGTCCCTCTGGGGCTTGGTTGTTTTTCCTGTTTGTGTTGTTTTCAGGAAACCCAGGTTTTATAGTTGGTCGTGGTTTTTACCCAGCTGGTGGTGCCCCAGGAGGTGGTTAGCGTGTCCCAGTTGCGTATAACATATTTATATTTATCAGTACTATTAGCCAGGGGATGCCCTGCGCTTCGTTGTTGTATCCAGTAGTTGGAGTCTGATACATGTTATTGTTGTTGTATTGCTATACTGTGTTGATGTTGGCTTGTAGTCATTGGTTGCTGTTGATTTTAGCTGCTATGTTTATGCATAAACGCATTTCCCATATTGCATTCATATTTTGTTGCAGCCATTGCTCTGTATTCCGTTGTATTTCTGTTGTTTCTTACCAGGATGCGAGGGCGAGCGGCAATACCGCACTCTGATCTCCCTGCTGGGATTTGTTAGCCACCATGCGCCGAGTGGTTAACTACCACAGTTCATGGGCGAGGCAACGGCAGGTTGAGTTGTTTGATGCATCTGGTATTTGGGTGGAGTGTCAAGGCGAGTGGCTCATTACCACACTTTGAACTCACCCCGTGGCCACTGATTCGTTGCTGATCTCGTGGAGCTATGTTTGAGTTCCTTGGCTCCCTTTTTGGTTGTAGCCTTCAGTTGTTATCCTGTGTCTCATGCATAGCATCTGCATTTTATCTTATGCATTCCTTTTAGCTATTTCATTTGCTCCCCGTACTGGGGTTTGACCCCATGTCCCTCTGGGGATTGGTTGTTTTTCCTGTTTGTGTTGTTTTCAGGAAACCCTGGTTTTACAGCTGGTCGTGGTTTTAACCCAGCTGGTGGTGCCCCAGGAGGTAGTTAGCGTGTCCCAGTTGCGTATAGCATATTTATATGTATCAGTACTATTAGCCAAGGGATGCCCTGCGCTTCGTTGTTGTATCCAGTAGTTGGAGTGTGATACATGTTATTGTTGTTGTATTGCTATACTGTGTTGATGTTGGCTTGTAGCCATTGGTTGTATTGTTGATTTTATCAACTGGGGTATATTTTGAGTATCGCTCTATTTTAAATTATATTGTTTTAACCCGTCAGGCCAAAAGCGAAAATTTTACCCGCTTTTTGATAGCTTCCGCATGTGTTTGTATGTTTATTCTCTGATTTGAGCACGAGGGCTGACATTTTTGGTATCAGAGCTTAAGATGGGATAAGCTCGATTTCTTTGATCACACTTGAGTCTAGGCACAGTGTTGTGTGTTGCATATGCTTGGCTATGTGATTATGTGCTGCATATTTATGTGCTATCTATGTTGTATCTGTTCTGTTTTACTTGATCCTGTTGAGTGTTTTCATAGATGCCGCCTAGACGTCGTGGTAGAGGTAGGGGCAGTTTGAGGAATCGGCAGGACAGAACGAGGACCGGCGTAGCGCTCCTAGTCGCTCTAGTAGTAGGCATGATGAGGAGGAGGAAGTAGGTGACTTGCCTCCCTCGGTGGAGCGGATGGATGTTGTTGTATCACGGTTTCAGATGATGAACCCTCCAGTCTTTAATAATGATGAGTCCAGTGAGGATGCGGACTCGTGGCTCAGGAATATCATTGGTCTTTTTGATCGGGTGCAGTATGATGATGATCTTCGGTTGAGTTTGGCGACCCTCTTGCTCAGGAAGGCTGCAGAGCGCTGGTGGAGAGGCGCTTCGAGTACCTTGTTAGAGACCGGTGTTGGGATCTCTTGGGACAGTTTTTGCGTCACTTTACGGCAAGAGTATGTGCCCGAGTCTTATGTGAATGCCCGGGAGCGGGAGTTCGACCATCTGGAGCAAGGTTCCATGATTGTTCGGTAGTATGCTTGGAAGTTTTCTTCTCTGTTGGCATACGTTCCCCATGTTTCTGGCTGGGAGAGGGCCAAGCGGACTAGATTTCTTGAGGGCTTGAACGAAGAGTTGTATCAGATGGTGTTGACCAGTAAGCCCATGTCCTATGCTGAGGCGGTGGATAGTGCCATCGACATTGAGGAAGGTTTGCGTAGCCGTCGTGCTCGTCGACAGCAGGCACCGCAGGGTGGTCGTCCTGCTATTTAGGGAGCACAGTCCTCACAGTCCTCCCAGTCAGCCTATCAGCCCCAGCAGCAGCAGCAGCAGCAGCCACAGGTGGCACAGCAGTCTGGCCATCAGAGGTTTCGACCTCGAGGTCAACAGTTCAAGAAGAAGTCGGGTTCTGGCTCTTCTGGTTCAGGCAGTTCGAGTAGCAGTGGATCTTGGACTGAGTTTTGTGGCTTTTGTGGTGGGAAGCATCCGTCTACACAGTGTGTCGGTGTGCAGGGTTCCTGCAACCTTTGTGGTCAGTACGGGCATTTTGCTAGAGTGTGTCCGTCAGCTGGATCACAGCAGACCGTGGCCCAGCCTCAGGGTCGTGGAGGTCAGTCTAGGGGTCGTTCCCTCAGTTTCAGCAGCCCAGGTTGGGTGAGGCTCCGTTCAGGCCGTTTCAGCATCCTGGTCCTTCGCGTTTTGGGCAGTCGTCTCAACCTTTCTACTCGGGACCCTAGCATGCTCAAGTCAACGCTATCACTAGGGAGCAGGCGGAGGAGACACCGAGCCGGGTGATCGCAGGTACTTGCCTTGTTTTTGACTTTCCTGCGTGTGTGTTGTTTGACACCGGTGCATCTCATTCGTTCATTTCTGATTCGTTTGTTGTTGAGCATGGTATGTGTACCATTCCTTTGCGCGATGCTGTTTCCGTGTCTACCCCTGGCGGTGTGAGCTTGTTCTCCCAGGAGGTTTTGTTGGATGGCGTGTTGCGGTTTGGTGAGCATGTCCTGTTAGCGAACTTGATCCGTTTGATGCTTTGGGATTTCGATTGCATAGTTGGGATGGATGTGCTGTCCAACTATAGGGCCTCTGTGGATTGTTTTCATGGAATTGTGCGCTTTAGGCCTTTGTCTGGCGAGAAGTGGGACTTCTACGGCCATGACTCTAGATCGAAGATTCCCCTAATCTCAGCGATGGAGATGTTCAGTTTGTTGTCCTTAGGGAATGCTGGCTTTATGATATGTGCTTTGGATGCGTCTTCTTCTTCCCGTGTGCAGCTCAGTGACGTTCCCGTGGTGCGACACTTTCCCGACGTGTTTCCGGAGGAGATTCCCGGTTTTCGTCCGAGGTAGGAGATTGACTTCAGCATTGAGCTGGTGCCTGGCACAGCTCCGATTTCTCGTGCCATTGAAGAAGAAGGATTACTCAATGCCGATGTGCATTGATTTTCGCCAGCTGAACAAAGTGACAGTCAAGAACAAGTACCCGTTGCCGAGAATCGATGATCTGTTTGATCATTTGTAAGGTTCTGTGGTGTATTCAAAGATTGATCTTCGTTCCGGGTACCATCAGTTGAGAGTGAGAGACCAAGATGTTGTGAAGACTGCGTTTCGTACAAGGTACGGACATTTTGAGTTTCTAGTGATGCCGTTTGGTTTGACCAACGTGCCTGCAGTCTTCATGGACCTGATGAACCGAGTTTTCAGAGAGTTCATAGACAGTTTGTAATTGTTTTCATTGACGACATCTTGGTGTACTCGAAGACTCCGAGAGAGCACAAGGAGCACTTGGAAATTGTCCTTCAGAGATTGAGAGACCAACAGTTGTATGCAAAGTTTTTCAAGTGTGAGTTCTGGTTGGATCGCGTTGTGTTCTTGGGACATGTGATTTCAACCGAGGGGATTTCTGTTGATCCTAGCAAGGTTTATGTTGTTCTGAACTGGGAGCGTCCCAGAAATGTGTCTGAGATTCGCAGTTTCTTGGCTCTGGCTGGCTATTACCGTCGTTTCATTGAAGGATTCTCTAGTATAGCAAAGCCGATGACTCAATTGACCCAGAAGGATAAGAGGTTTGTGTGGACTGAGCAGTGTGAGAATGCGTTTCAACTGCTCAAGGAGAAGTTGAATACTGCGCCTGTGTTGGCTCTGCCGTCTGGTTCAGGTGGTTTTGTTGTTTGTTCTGACGCTTCACTCAATGGATTGGGTTGCGTTTTGATGCAGAATGGTCGAGTCATTGCATATGCCTCGCGGCAATTGAAACCGCATGAGACTCGTTATCCAGTCCATGATTTGGAGTTAGCAGCGGTGGTTTTGCATTGAATATCTGGCGTCACTACCTGTATGGCGAGCAGTTTGTGGTGTACTCCGACCACAAAAGTTTGCAGTATTTGTTTTCGCAGCCTGACTCGAATATGAGACAGCATCGGTGGATGGAGCTGCTAAAGGACTTTGACTGTGAGATTAAATACTAGCCTGGGAAGTCGAACGTATTGGCCGATGCTTTGAGCAGGAAGGCTAGTGAGATGCTTGCTTCGTTGTACATCTCTAAGGATCAAGAGCATCTTAACACTACGAGTTTGAGATTCTACCCGGCTGAGGATTGCGTTGTGGTTTCATCATTCCAAGTGGAGCCGCAGATTTTTTCTAGCATTCGAGCAGCTCAAAGGACTGATCCTTCCATCCATGAGTTGAAGTTGAAAGTCAGGGCTGGCGAACTTGAGGACTATTCTGTCTCGTCCGATGGTTGTTTGAGGTTCCGTGGCAGGTTGGTTGTGCCTAACCTCATTGATTTGAAGGAGGAGATCCTTCGAGAAGCGCACTGTAGCAGACATAGTGTTCATCCTGGTGCACGGAAGATGTACCATGCGTTGAAGCCGCACTTTTGGTGGGCTGGCCTAAAGAGTGACGTTGTTGGTTTTATCGCTCGTTCTTTGAATTTCCAGATGGTTAAGGCCGAAAGGATGAGACCTGGTGGTCTGTTGCAGAGTTTGGAAGTGCCCCAATGGAATTGGGAGCACATAGCGATGGATTTCGTGACGCATCTGCCTCGTCCCAGCAGAGGATGCGATGCTATTTTGGTGGTTATAGACCGACTGTCGAAGTCTGCACATTTTATTCCCTATGGGATGACCTTCTCGTTCAAGAAAATGGCGAAGCTGTACGTTGATTTTGTGGTTAGACTTCACGATGTGCCTGTTTCGATTGTTTCCGACCGAGATCCGAGGTTTACTTCCAGGTTTTGGAAGAGTTTGCAAACAGCTTTGGGTACCAGATTGGCGATGAGTACCGCGTATCACCCCCAAACTGATGGCCAATCTGAGAGAACTATCCAGACGTTGGAGGATATGTTACGAGCTGTTGTGTTGGATTTCGTAGGTAGCTGGAAAGAAGCGTTGTCTTTAGTAGAGTTTTCCTACAATAACAGCTATCAGGTGACGATTGGCATGGCACTGTTTGAGTCTTTGTATGGTAGAAAGTGCAGATCGCCGGTATGTTGGGAAGAAGTGGGGGAGAAGAAGCTATCTGCCCCTGACTTTGTGCATCAAATGAAAGATCATGTTGATCTTATTCGACAGCGAATGAAAGCTGCCCAGGATCGCCAAGCCAGTTATGCGAATAAGAGGCGTCGACCTCCTGAGTTTCAGGTTGGTGATCGTGTATTTCTCAAAGTTTCTCCGTTTCGTAGTGTCATGCGCTTTGGACACAAGGGAAAGTTAGCCCCTCGTTACGTCGGACCGTATGAAATTGTTGAGAGGATTGGCCCTTTAGCGTATCGGCTATTGTTGCCGTCAGAGTTGTCTTCTCTTCATGACGTCTTCCATGTTTCCATGTTGAGGAAGTATGAGCCAGATCCGTCTCATGTGCTTAGAACACACGAAGTGGAGCTAGATCAGTCATTGAGCTATCAAGAATACCCTTGCATATCCTTGGCAGAAAAGAGAAACAGCTGAGAAATAAGACCATTCCGTTGGTGATGGTGCAGCGGAGCAAACATTGAAGGGAAGAAGCTACTTGGGAGCTAGAAGAAAAGATGCAGCGCGAGTGGCCGCATCTGTTTGAGTAGCTGTTGAGCTAAATTTCCAGTAGTTTGTAGCTTTTGGTTGTATTTCTTCCCTAGTTGTCGTAAATTATTTGCTCAGTTATCTTGAACTCTTGGCTTGGGTTAGGCAGAGTTCTGTTGTGTATCTTGCTGTTTAGTTGTTTTCCAGATTGTTGTTTGATTTCGGGGACGAAATATTTTTTTTAGTGGGGGAGAAATGTGAGACCTGGATTTGTGTTTAAGATTAATCGTGAGAATTAATCGGTGTTTAGATATTCTTGGTGGTTTAAGATCTCTGTTTGAAAGTAGTAGTAGTTTCGGGTCAAATTCCTCACTTAGAACAATTCTGGAGGTTTTCGTATCTTTAAGTATGGGGAGATATCTGTCAGCAGGTATGGTGACGTCATGTTTTCTGTTGTTGTGCGTTGGCGTAGAAATTGCTGACGTAAACTTAGCAGGTGGAAGAATTCGCTAAGTGTTTGGTGAAGTCTGCCAGCAGATAACGTAAGGAACCAGTCGTTGGGTAGTTAGCGTGTTTTTGTGTTGAGCGCTATACGACACCTTTTTGAGGAGCTAGTGACGTAAGCATATCTGTTTGATTTTGATCAGTAGGCGTCAACGTTAGTCAACGTCACTGTAGCTTGTGACTGTTGGTGCGCTACTGTAGCTTGCGTCTGGTGTTGTGCGTTGTTTTATCCCGCATCTGGGTAACCAGCTGTTTGCAGAAAGTATTACGTAAGCTATGCGACGTCGTTTTATGTTGAGCGCTATACGACACCTTTTTGAGGAGCTAGTGACGTAAGCATATCTGTTTGATTTTGATCAGTAGGCGTCAACGTTAGTCAACGTCACTGTAGCTTGTGACTGTTGGTGCGCTACTGTAGCTTGCGTCTGGTGTTGTGCGTTGTTTTATCCCGCATCTGGGTAACCAGCTGTTTGCAGAAAGTATTACGTAAGCTATGCGACGTCGTTTTAATTAGTTTCAACGCGGCGTTTTG
This sequence comes from Dorcoceras hygrometricum, assembly GCA_001598015.1. Taxonomy (NCBI): domain Eukaryota; kingdom Viridiplantae; phylum Streptophyta; class Magnoliopsida; order Lamiales; family Gesneriaceae; genus Dorcoceras; species Dorcoceras hygrometricum. The sequence continues at coordinate 122,349 of KV001743.1, read as the reverse complement.
GTTGTTATGTGTAGAAACCAGCCGATGGTTTAGGCGACCAGCTGATGGCAGATATGATGATGTAAGCGGTGCGACGTCGTTTTGTTAAGTCACTGCGACACCGTTTTGATTAGCGTTGTTTGAGAATTCAGTTGTTGGGTATTTCTTTGTCAGCTTTGCACTGTTCCCGTTTCTGCCAGCAGCTCGTGATATTAGTTAGTGTCGGTGGATTTATATCAGTTCTCGAGATGTATTTAAGGAAGACTTGGTTTTCGATTTCAAGCACCAGATCCCATACTTAGCGAAATATTATCTTGGTTTTCGACCTCTGTTCTTCGAACCCTAATACTGTTCATCGTGAGTTTTTTCGGTGAATTCCCGTCGTTGTCGGCCATTGTTTGATACGTGCGAGGTAGCGTTGGACTCCTCTAGAAGAGCTCTATCATTCCATATCACTTTGGGAGGCTGTGATTGGCTAGTTGAGGAACACGAAGTTGCTGTCTTCGGCTGTGTGTTGCGTCGTACAGGTAGAACTTCGTTCCTTTCGTGATGAGATCTGTTCCTAGCCTTGAATGAAGCTCCCTGTTGAGTTGTGTTGTTGAGATTAGTCGCTGGTTTGGTTGAGCGTAGCTCCAAGCCATGAGCTTTTGTAATTGACCGTGAATTTCCTTTTAGCTTGCCTGAGATCTGTTGTGCGTATGTTTAGCAGGTTGCTATCCAGATCTCTCGGCCCTGTTTGTAGTCATGTTGTCACAGGAGGTTAAAAGGTACGGATTTGAGCTTTATGTAGCTGGGAATTGGCGTGAGATCGAATGCTATGAAGCTCCCTGTTGAGTTGTGTTGTTGAGATTAGTCGCTGGTTTGGTTGAGCGTAGCTCCAAGCCATGAGCTTTTGTAATTGACCGTGAATTTCCTTTTAGCTTGCCTGAGATCTGTTGTGCGTATGTTTAGCAGGTTGCTATCCAGATCTCTCGGACCCTGTTTGTAGTCATGTTGCACAGGAGGTTAAAGGTACGGATTTGAGCTTTATGTAGCTGGGAATTGGCGTGAGATCGAATGCTAGATGGCTGTTGTGCATTGCCGTGGATGTTGCTGTGTGCATATGTGATTGCTGTTGATTTTAGCTGCTATGTTTATGCATAAACGCATTTCCCATATTGCATTCATATTCTGTTGCAGCCATTGCTCTGTATTCCGTTTTATTGCTGTTGTTTCTTACCAGGATGTGAGGGCGAGCGGCAATACCGCACTCTCATATCCCTGCTGGGATTTTTTAGCCACCATGCGCCGAGTGGTTAACTACCACAGTTCATGGGCGAGGCAACGGCAGGTTGAGTTGTTTGATGCATCTGGTATTTGGGTGGAGTGTCAAGGCGAGTGGCTCATTACCACACTTTGAACTCACCCCGTGGCCATTGATTCGTTGCTGATCTCGTGGAGCTATGTTTGAGTTCCTTGGCTCCCTTGTTGGTTGTAGCCTTCAGTTGTTATCTGGAGTCTCATGCATAGCATCTGCATTTTATCTTATGCATTCCTTTTAGCTATTTCATTTGCTCTCCGTACTGGGGTTTGACCCCATGTCCCTCTGGGGCTTGGTTGTTTTTCCTGTTTGTGTTGTTTTCAGGAAACCCAGTTTTTATAGCTGGTCGTGGTTTTTACCCAGCTGGTGGTGCCCCAGGAGGTGGTTAGCGTGTCCCAGTTGCGTATATCATATTTATATCTATCAGTACTATTAGCCAGGGGATGCCCTGCGCTTCGTTGTTGTATCCAGTAGTTGGAGTCTGATACATGTTATTGTTGTTGTATTGCTATACTGTGTTGATGTTGACTTGTAGCCATTGGTTGTCTTGTTGATTTTATAAACTGGGGTATATTTTTAGTATCGCTCTATTTTAAATTATATTGTTTTAACCCGTCAGGCCAAAAGCGAAAATTTTACCCGCTTTTTGATAGCTTCTGCATGTGTTTGTATGTTTATTCTCTGATTTGAGCACGAGGCCTGACATTCAGCCCTTTTATTTCTTTTGTTTATTCAATTAACTCCACTCCGTTGATTCCCATGGGTATGGGCGTCACAAGAGAAAGCTTGGGCCTTATGGTAAGGTATTGACCTACAAGGCTCGACTGGTCGCAAAATTCAAAGACAAGATGTTGACTATGATGAAACCTTTTCACCAGTCGCAATGTTCACGTCAATTAGGATCCTTGTATCCATAGTCGCATGGTACGACTATGATATATGACAAATGGATGTGAAGACTGTGTTCCTTAAAAGGAAACATTAAGGAAGAAATCTATATGACGCAGCTTGAGGGTTTCACATCTATAGGAAGTGAGCATAAAGTATGTAAACTTCAGAGATAGATCCACGGTCTCAAGAAAGCATCGAGAAGTTGGAACCTGAGGTTCAATGAAAAAATTAATAATTTGGTTTCATCAAGAATACGAGGAGCCATTGTGTACAAGAAGGTAGTTATGAATGCTGTGACATTCCTTGTACTTTATGTTGATGACATTCTACTCATTGGGAATGATGTAGGAATACTGCAATCAAATAAATTGTTGTTATCTGGTAGATTTTTGATGAAAGACATGGGTGAAGCATCCTATATTATTGGACACACTATAGGATAGATCAAAAAAGATACTTAGACTAACTCAAGTGACCTACATCGATACCATACTTAAGATGTTCTCTATGGAAGAGTCCAAGAGAGGACACATGAATTTCTGGCATGTGGTCACTCTACTAAGTCTATGTGTCTGGAGACCGATGAGTAGATAGCGAGTATGACACGTGTGCCATATGACTCAGCATAAGGAGTATTATGTATGATATAATCTCGACCAGATCGATGCCGCATATGCTTTGAGTGTCATGAGCCGCTACCAAGCTAACCCCTGCCAAATGTATTGGAAGGTTGTGAAAGATATTCTTAAGTACTTAAGTAGGACTAAAGAATATGTTCATGGTCTACGGGGGAGGTGAACTGAATTGTAAGGCTACACTGATTCTAGCTTCCAATGCGATGTGGATGACTAGAAGTCAACTTCTGGATTTGTATTCATACTCAATGGTGGTGCTGACTCTTGTAAGAGTTCCAAGCAAGACACCATCATGGATTCAACCACTGAGGCTGAGTGCATCACAACATCAGCTGCTGCAAGATAGGCAGTTTGTATAAGGAATTTCATCCAAGAGTTGGGTGTGATTCCTGAAGGAGTTGGTCAGTACTGGTTACTACGAAAACACGGGTGCCGTTGTGCAAGTAAAGGAACCTAGGTGTTGAGTTAAGCGTGCAAGGGTGAGAACAGTATTGGGATGGGTGACCTCCTGAGAAGTTCTCGTACGTTAAGTTGCTGACGTTGTGCCGCTTGATCTGGTTGGCCATGTGGGCTTTAAAATTGTGATTCCAGATCTTAACGGGTAATACTATCTCTGCTGGGAATAGGGCCGGCGGTAGGGGAAGGGTAAGAGTGATGTCTAAGATAATTGAGAAAGCACCAGCAGTTAGACACGCACTGTGAGACCAAAAATATTATTGGATTAATTGAGTAAATTAATCGGGTTTAGCATAGACCAGATTTGGCGAGAACAGATCTGGGATGAGCCAGCTTTGAGTTGGTATGCTTGGTGAAGTTATCGGGTTGGTATAAGCCTTTGAACAGCTCTGGAATGTTGGAGAATTTCCGCGGGGGAAATGATCAGATTTGAGTGCTGGGAATTTTTGGTTAGTTGTATTAAGATTTGGTAGTGAAATGTGGTGGTCGCGCGCTTTTTGGTTACACGTGTTGGAAGTTCTACGCGGGTAGTGATGCGACATCGTTTTGGGAGAAGCCAGATCTGAGTTGCGAGCATGATTAGTGATACGTCGACAGGACCGGTTCATTGTTTCGATTCGTAGTTAGGGGGTAGACCGGCGCGGTTCAGAGATTTCAGATTTGGCGGGTTTTGTGAGTCAGATCTGAGAACGCGATGCGATGCCGTTTAGTAATTCAGACTTGGCTAGCAAGATGACGTGTCCTAGAGAGCGAGCGGCCCTCGGTGCGACATCGTTTGGATAAGTTCTAAATCCGTTTTAGCGCAGAGTCCAGATCTGGAGTGATACTCAGATCTGAGTTGTGGTTAGCTTGGATCTTAAGTTGTCGGTGACTGTTGTCTGTCAGATCTGGAAGACTTAAGTTTTTTTTAAATAGAGGACTTTGACTCTGGCCTCGCCATTATCTCTTCCCGACACTTAGAAATATTCTCGTAACCTTACCCAGTCGCGATACCCTAGCTACTGTTCACCGAAGCTTATTTCCTTCGATTGTCGGCGGTAGGCAGCTCCGACGGAGACAAGAGTGGTAGCGCTAGAATCCTCTTTCTGAAGCGATTCTCCTCATACCTCTTTCACAAACCTTGGGTTAGCTGGAAGAAGATCGTGAAGGAAGCTTCCCTGTGTAGTCTATTAGCATAAGCGCGGATTTGCTTCTGCCGTTCAGGTAGCTTGTTGGGTAAGTGTTAGTTCCTCCCTTGCGCTTTGTTTATAGTTGTTTGTTGAGCTAGAATGGTAGGACGGAGCTGGTTGAGTTGTAGCTCTCAGTTTGTAGCTCTGAGCTTGCGTCCCTGAGTTAGCGTTGTTATTTGGCTTAGCAGGTTTCAGATCTGGTTTCTCGGGACTGCTTTTGTTGTAATTATAGCTCAGAACTAAGGTACGGATGTGAGCTTGTTTTACAGCGTGGGAGTTGGCATGGATATTATGTATGCTGCTGTGTATGCTTCTGTGCTGTCATTGCTTGCTTCCGTTGTGTTGTTTATTGAAAGCTTTTACATTTCATATACGCATTATTCACGTTGAGATCAGATCTTGTTAGCCTTGACTTGTTTTATTGATCTGTGTGTACCAGGATGCCTGTTTTGGAGGCCGAGCGAGTAACTCCCGTGTCCCTCATCTCCCTGCTGGGATCTGTTAGCCATTATGAAAGGAGTGGGTAGCTCCCACATCTCATGAGTTGGGCAACAACAGGTTGAGCGATTGTTATGCATCTGGTACTGGGTGTTGGGACGAGTGGGTAGCTCCCATATGCTCACACACCCCGTGGCCACTATCTTCCAGTTGATTGAATCAGTTGTTGAGAAGTTTTTGAGATCCTTTGGCTCCCTGCCTTCTGTTGTATCCTTGTCTCATGCATAGCATTCGCATTTTATCTATTGCTATTTAACTGCTGTTTTCAGTTGCTCTCCATACTGGGGTTTGACTCCGAGGTCCCTCTGGGGCTGGTTGTCTTGTTTGCCTGTATGTGTTTTCAGGTTACCATGGTTTCTCCGTTGGTCGTGGAGTTGATCCAGCTGGTAATGCCCTGGGAGGTGGATAAAGTGTCCCAGTCATATGTGGTAGATACATATTATATCTTTGTTATATTATATTGTATCTATGTTCAGCGAGAGACTCATCTCTTTGTTGATTGAGAGTCACGCTGTGGTGTATCGTTGTTTGTTATTGTATTGGGTTTTCTATGTTGTAAAACTGATAATTTTGATATCAATGTATATTAACTTATGTTTTCTAAGTCAGGCAAAAAGCGAAAATTTTATCCACTATCTTATCGCTTCCGCTATTGTTTTGCGTGGTTTTACTCTGTGTTGAGCACGAGGCCTGACATTTTTGGTATCAGAGCTTAAGCTGGGATAATATCAATTTCTTTTGATCACACTTGAGTCTAGGCACAATGTTGCCCGTTTCATGTGCATGACTATGTGATTTATTTACTGCATGATATACTTGTTAAAACTGATAATTTTGATATCAATGTATATTAACTTATGTTTTCTAAGTCAGGCAAAAAGCGAAAATTTTATCCACTATCTTATCGCTTCCGCTATTGTTTTGCGTGGTTTTACTCTGTGTTGAGCACGAGGCCTGACATTTTTGGTATCAGAGCTTAAGCTGGGATAATATCAATTTCTTTTGATCACACTTGAGTCTAGGCACAATGTTGCCCGTTTCATGTGCATGACTATGTGATTTATTTACTGCATGATATACTTGTTGTTGTTTGACCTTATTGTTTAGTGCCTTCTTATATGCCGCCTAGACGTAGGGGTAGAGGTAGAGGACAGATTCTGAAAGATTCCGAGAGTCAGAACGACGAGATGCAGCATAGTATTCCTCGTCGTAGACGTGATAGTCCAGTTGAGGTTGAGGTAGATGAGCTGGCAGCCCGTGTGGACGACATGGAACTGGTGATGGCGAGGTTTCAGCGGATGAATCCTTATAAGTTTAACGGTGATGAGCCTAGTTCCGATGCGGAGGCGGTGGACAGGGCTATAGATATCGAGGAAGGACTACAGAACCGTAGGTCTCGTGTTAGGCCTCAAGTGGTGCAAGGTAACCGTCCCATGGTTCCAGGGGTGCAACCTTCCCAGTCTTTGCAGTTATCCCAGTCACCCCAGAATCAAACAACCCAATAGTCTGGATTCCACAGGTTGAGACCTCGTGGTCATCAGTTCAAGAAGAAGTCGGGTTCTAGTTCTTTTGGTTCGAGTAGTTCTAGCAGCGGTAGTTCCGGGGTTGAGTTTTATGGCCAGTGTGGAGGAAAGCATCCTACGGCGCAGTGTGTTGGCGTGCAGGGTGCGTGTAACAATTGTGGGCAGTATGGATATTTTGCGAGAGTGTGTCCATTGGCGGGATCTCAGCACGCCGCAGCCCCACCCCAGGGTCGTTCTGGTGGGTCGTCTCGAGGTCGTTCTTTTCCTGCTCCGCAACAGAGGATAGGGGATACGTAGTTTAGGCCATTTCAGCAGCCTGGTCCTTTGTGTTTCGGACAGTCTTCCCAGCCTCATTTCTCAGGACCCCAGCATGCCCAGGTGAATGCCATGACGAGGGAACAAGCGGAGGGCACGCCAGGAGGAGTGATCGCAGGTACTTGCTCTGTTTTTTATTTTCCTGCGCGTGTATTGTTTGATACAGGAGCATCACATTCGTTTATTGCTGATGCATTTGTTCCATGGTTTGCATACCACTTCTTTGTGTGATGTCGTGTCTGTTGAGACTCCTGCCGGTTCGAGCCTATACTCCCAAGAGATATTTTTTAATGGAATTCTTAGGTTTGGTGAGAACGTGCTGTTAGCGAACTTGATCAGGCTAGTGATGTGGGATTTCGATTGCATTGTGGGAATGGACGTGTTGTCTAGCTATAGGTCCACCGTGGATTGTTTCCATGGCGTTGAGCGTTTTAGGCTCCAGTCTGACGAGAAGTGGGACTTCTATGGCCATGATTCTCGATCGAAGATTTCTTTAGTCTCTGCGATGGAGATATTTAGCCTGTTGTCATTGGAGAGCGTAGGTTTTATGATCTATTCTTTGGATGCATCTTTTTCTTGTGTGTGGAGCTTAGTGACATCCCGGTCGCTCGTGATTTCCCCGACGTGTTTGAGGAGATTCCTGGTTTTCCTCCGAGAAGGGAGATCGACTTTAGCATTTAGTTGGTACCTGGTACAGCTCCAATCTCATGAGCCCCGTATCGTTTAGCGCCCGCCGAGTTGAGGGAGTTGAAGGTACAACTTAGCGACTTGTTGGAGAAGGGCTTCATTAGGCCGAGTATGTCTCCGTGGGGAGCGCCTATCTTGTTTGTGAAGAAGAAGGATGGATCGATGAGAATGTGTATTGACTTCCGACAACTGAATAAGGCAACAGTGAAGAATAAGTACCTTTCGCCGAAAATCGATGATTTTTTTGATCAGCTTCAGGGTTCACCGGTGTACTCTAAGATCTATCCATGTTCGGGGTCGCGAAAACTGTGTTTCGTATGAGGTATGGGCATTATGAGTTTCTAGTTATGCCTTTTGGTTTGACGAATGCCCCTACAGTTTTCATGGATTTGATGAATCGAGTCTTTCAAGAGTTCATCGATCAGTTTGTGATGGTGTTTATCGATGACATTTTGGTGTACTCGAAGACTGCGATGCAGCATAAAGAGCATTTGAGGTTGGTTCTCCAAACTCTATGAGACTCTCAACTGTATGCTAAGTTTTCCAAGTGCGAGTTCTGGTTGGACAGGATTGTATTTTTGGGTCATGTCGTTTCAGCTGAAGGTATTTCTTTGGATCCCAGTAAGGTTGAGGCTGTTGTTAACTGGGAGCGTCCCAAGAATGTTTCAGAGATTTGTAGTTTCTTGGGTTTGGCTAGCTATTATCGGCGCTTTATAGAGGGATTCTCTAGTATAGCTAAGCCTGACCTAGTTGACCCAGAAAGATAAGTGATTTGTGTGGACTGAGTAGTGTGAGAATAACTTTCTGTTGCTCAAAGAGAAGCTAACTTCAGCGCCTGTGTTAGCTTTGCCGTCTGGTTCATATGGTTTTGTAGTCTGTTCGGATGCTTCGTTGAATGGATTGGGTTGTGTATTGATGCAGAATGGTTGAGTCATTACATATGCCTCACGTCAGTTTAATTCGCATGATACTCGATACCCAGTTCATGATTTAGAGTTGGCAGCAGTGGTCTTCGCCTTAAAGATTTGGCGCCACTACTTGTATGGCAAGCAGTTTGTGGTATATACAGACCACAAGAGTCTTCAGTATCTGCTTTCTCATTCAGATTTGAACATGAGACAACGTAGATGGATGGAGCTGCTTAAGGATTTTGATTGTGAGATCCAATATCAGCCTGGGAAAGTGAATGTAGTTGCTGATGCATTGAGCAGGAAGGCTCAAGTGGCGATGCGGGCTTCGTTGCAAATTTCGAAGGTCCATGAGCATCTAAGCACTACTGGTTGGCGGTTTTACCCAGGAGAGGATTATGTAGTGGTGTCTTCTTTCCAAGTTGAGCCATAGATTGTTGTGAATATTAGAGCAGCTCAGAGAACAGATCCATATATTCATGAGTTGAAGCTGAAGGTTAGAGCTGGACAGTTGGAGGACTATTCTGTCTCGTCTGATGGTTGTTTGAGTTTCCGTGGCAGGTTGGTAGTGACAAATCCGATTGATTTGAATGAGGAGATCTTGAGAGAAGCGCACTGTAGTAGACATAGTGTCCATCCTGGTGCAAGAAAGATGTACCATGCCTTGAAGCCGCACTTTTGGTGGGCAGGTTTGAAGAGTGATGTTGCCGATTTGTTGCTCGTTGTCTGAACTGTCAGCAAGTTAAGGCAGAGAGGATGAGACCTTATGGTTTATTGCAGAGCTTAGAGGTGCCCCAATGGAACTGGGAGAACATAACTATGGATTTTGTAACGCATTTGCCTCGTTCTAGCAGAGGTTGTGATGTTGTTTGGGTTGTTATTGACAGATTGTAGAAGTATGCTCACTTCATTCCCTACAATATGACGTATTCGTTGAGGAAAATGGCGAAGCTGTACATAGATTTTGTGGTAAGATTGCATGGTGTGCCTGTGACTATTGTTTCAGATCGTGATCCAAGGTTTACTTTGAGGTTTGAAAGAGTTTCCAAATAGCTTGGGGTACCAGATTGGCTATGAGTACTACTTATCATCCCCAAACCGATGGCCAATATGAGAGAACTATCCAGATTTTAGAGGATATGTTGAGAGCTGTTGTCATGGATTTCAGTTGTCAGGCCCCGTGCTAATCACACAAGATTACAGCACAATTAAGCACATAATCACGGAAGCATAAAACAGGGCTTAAAATTTTTTCGAAATAATATGGCCTGAACTCAAAACATACATTCAAAATATCAATACTCAAAATACGAGTTGACTCAAAATCATATAAAACAGGTAACAACAAATCTAAATTCAAATACGGATCCCCAATACATAAAAAACGGGGCATCCCCCGGTTCAATACATAATAAAAACTGTGACTCAAGGGAACGGGGATCGACCAGCTGGCACACCACCCTGTCCAGCTTGGTTACCTGAAGATCCTGAAAATGGGTAACACAGACCCAAACAACACAAAAGCAGGAAACATAAATACAAGGTCAAGCCTCAGTACGAAGAGCTATCAAAACAGCTAATCATGCAACATGCTATAATCAATGCCATGACATGCATGAGGGCTATCAAGGGTCGGATAGCTAGACCAGTGAAATCAACTGGCAAATCATCATAAGCAGCCTCTATAACCGCACGGTGTATCAACCGGGGAAATCATCGGTCCGTGATCTTCAGAGCCCGTCAGCCCATCACAGCTCGGTGGTAGACACTAGAATCTGGTAGTCACCACTCCGATGATAGCGTTGGACTTCTCTAGCACAACTCATCAGTCGGCCAGTCACAACGTGACTTTCAATCAGGTCATCAATCAATCTGTCAATCAGGCTGAAGATGTATGCATGTATGCCAATCAATATTCAATTCACAATGCATACAATATCAACACGTGAATACAAAATATAAAACTCAATCAATTCAACAAAATGATTCACGTAATTTCATATCATCAAATCAGCAGATTTCATAACATCAATTACAGCCATGTCCACGCTCATAGCTGTTAAATCCGCTCAATTCGTACCTTCAAGCCTCAAATACCTCAACAGATTTCTCACAAGTCACAGCAACTCACGGCCTAGGCTACCAGCTTTCTCCGGGCTTCCTCAACCACGGCAGAATACTCCCAGGAGCTGAAATATGCTAAAGCATCGCATAATTCAAATCAATTCCAGTCTAGGTCTGAACTTCTAAATATCCTACCCACGGCCTTGAACTCAAACAGGTTCTACAAGTCGATGCAGGTATTAACAACAAGGCAAAGCTCAAAACCGAGAAGAACTCTTACCCAGAAGTTCGAAAGTAACAGATGAACAACCGGACCAGATATCTCAAGAATCTTCGAACGGGCAGCAACTCTGCGTTTCTTCCTCAAGTCGTTCCACAGCCTCAAATGGGTAGTAATCGAAAGAGCTAAATGAGGGGAGTTCAGCGCTACCAACCACGCTCAAAACAACGGCGGGAATCAACGGCAAACGACGGAAATAGGCTACGGATGAACAGTACTGAACGAGGGTTTCAAATGAGAAGATAGGAAATGTCGGGTGAAAAATGACTAAGTGTTCATCTCTACTTAGCGTATAAATCACCAGCCACCGACTTAAACAGATTCCTTCACCAAAATCATCTTCTGGTACTGAACAGATTCCTCGCATCAAATCCTAGCGCCAAACAGATCTCTCGACCATGAATCCTGCGCTCACATATCCTTCAGCTCTCTCAGCTCTCGCACAAGCCAAAACACACTAAGCGCTAAACGACGACGCACCAACTTAAAGAAACGACGTCGCACCACGGAAGGCAGATCTCTCTCAAATGAACAACGCTAGCAGCAGTCAACTCCACCATGTTGACCAACACGACATCTGCTCATGTCACACGCTAGCGCTAACAGATCTCGGTACTCTCCAATAGCGTTGACTAATCGTTGACATCTGAACTGCGAAACGACGACGTGGCGCTTCTAGCGCCAAACTCAACTATCAGATCTCTCTCTCCCTGGCAGATCTCTCACTCCACCAGATCGACAGCGTTTCACTAAAATTTCACGACCACTCACGCAAACGCCTAGGGACTCAGGTCTCGCCCAAAAACGACGGCGTTCACTTCTAAACGCTAGGGAATCAGATCCCATTCACAACTTCACCAATTAAACTCCATTTCTCAAACAGATTTCCCCCGATAATTCCTGCGAATAAAATCTGAGCAACTCCCCGAGAGATCTAAAATTCTCAAATCAGAAATCTGAAAATTCGAAAATTCTAAATTTGAATTTCTCAATCCTCACATTCTCCCCACCTAAAGAGATTTCGTCCTCGAAATCAAAGGCAAAAACAGGGAAGAAAATCAAGCAAACGTTCAAATCAAACGCAAACATCTAAACAAGCTCAAATCAAAGCTTAGAAATTGCCTGGAATTTACACTATCAGTGCTCAAACAGATGAGGCCAATCTTGTCTCATCTTCTCCTCAACCTCCCAGGTAGCTTCTTCTCGGCCATGCTTACTCCATTGGAGCATCACCAACGGAATTATCTTGTTCCTCAGCTGCTTCTCCTTCCTATCCAGAATCTGCAGTGGATATTCTACATAGCTCAAGGCAGAATCCAGCTCAACTTCGTTGGTTCTCAACACATGGGAAGGATCTGGCTCATATTTCCTCAACATTGACACATGAAAAACGTCATGTATCGCTGCTAACTCATCAGGCAGCCTCAATCGATAAGCCAACTGTCCAATCCGCTCAACAATCTCGAAGGGACCAACTAATCTAGGAGCTAATTTTCCTTTAAATCTGAAGCGCATCACTCTCTTAAAAGGAGAAACCTTGAGAAATACTCGATCGCCAACCTCAAATTCCAAAGTTCTGCGTCTTTTGTTAGCATAGCTGGTAAATCTATCTTGTGCAGCCTTCATTCTACTTCGAATCAAATCAATCTGGTCTTTCATATGCTGCACAAACTCAGTGATAGAAAGCTATTTTTCACCAACTTCTTCCCAACAGATCGGAGATATGCACTTGCGACCATACAACGCTTCAAATGGAGCCATCCCGATAGTAACCTGGTAGCTGTTGTTATACGAAAACTCAACCAAGGACAAAGAATCCTGCCAGCCACCACTGAAATCTATCACAACTGCTCTCAGCATATCCTCTAAAGTCTGAATGGTAAGCTCAGACTGACCATCTGTCTGTGGGTGATAGGCTGTACTCATAGCCAATCTCGAACCCATTGCTGCTTGCAGGCTCTTCCAAAAACGAGAAGTGAATCTTGGATCTCTGCCAGACACTATCGAAACAAGAACTCCATGCAATCTAACCACATGGTCGATGTACAGTTTCGCAATTTTTTTCATCGACCACCTCACATCATAGGGAATAAATGGGCTGACTTCGAGAGTCGATCAATCACCACCCAAACCACATCACCCTTCTCGATCGAGGTAGATGAGTCACAAAATCCATGGCGATGTGCTCCCAATTCCACTGGGGCACCTCCAAACTCTGTAGCAATCCACCAGGTCTCATCCTCTAAGCCTTGACCTGCTAGCAATTCAGACCCCTAGCCACAAAACCAGAGATGTCGCTCTTCATGCCTTCCCACCGATAGTTAGATTTCAAGACATGGTACATATTTCTCTCGCCCGGATGCACACTGTACTAACTACAATGCGCTTCATTCAGAATGGTCCTTTCAAATCGATCAAGTTCGTAACCACCAATCTTCCTCGAATCTCAGACATCCATCAGAAGTAACAGAGAAATCCTCAGACTGACCACTTCGGGCTTTAATCTTCAACTCATGAACATATGGATCAGTCCTCTGCGCCTCCCTGATGTCACTCACAATCTACGGTTCTACTTGGATCGAAGAAACCATAAAGTACTGATCACCCGGCTGGAAACGCCAACCAGAAGTACTCAACTGCTCATAGACTTTAGAGACACTCAAAAACAAAAGAATCGCAGGCTGGGTCTTCCTACTCAAAGCATCTGCTACTGAGTTCATCCACCCAGGCTGATACTGAATCTCACAGTTAAAGTCCTTGAGCAATTCCATCCATCGTCGTTGCCTCATATTTAGATCAGACTGCGTGAAGATATATTTCAGTCTCTTGTGGTCGGTGTACACCACAAATTCTTCACCATACAGATAATGTCGCCAAATCTTCAAGGAAAACACTATCGCAGCCAACTCCAAATCATGAACAGGGTACCTCGTCTCGTGAGGCTTCAACTGTCGAGACGCATAAGCAATCACGTACCCGTTCTTCATCAAAACATCCCAAAACATTGAGAGAAGCATCGGAGCACACAACAAATCCTCCGGATCCAGACGGTAGAGCCAAAATAGGAGCAGTATTCAACTTCTCCTTCAACGTCTGAAAACTGTACTTGCATTCCTCAGTCCAAGCGAACTTCCTATCCTTCTGAGTCAACTGAGTCAGAGGCCTGGCTATCGAAGAGAACTTCTCGATAAAATGCCTGTAATAGCCAGCCAATCCCAAAAAGCTGCAGATCTCAGAAACGTTCTGTTAGGATAAAATTTATAGTTTTGGTGATAACAAAAATAAGAAAAGAATTGGACTTAATGATGAAATTCGAGTAATCCATCTCTAAGTCATCAGAGGTGCTGACAACAGTTATCAGTTTATATTTCAGAGATGTTATCGGGTTGTTCAGATTCGGGTTTGGAACAGTTGAGTTATCGGTTCAGTTATTCGGGTTATCGGGCCAAATACCTACTGTTGAAAGTGCATTAAGAGTGATTGTATCTGCCAACAGACGTCGTTATTGAATCAGTGATAGTTGCTGTCATCAGATACTGGAACAGTATCACTCATGGTTGCTGACAACAGATAGTGTTCGTGTTTTGATAAGCATGAAAATATGCCTAACAGATAACAACGAAGGTTGCTGTCAACAGATATGTTCATGTTATGGTTATCACTAACTGTGACGTCATTCTTAACAGATAGTATATTCAATAGATATCGCTACAGTACATTTAACAGATATGATGACGTCAGTTTATCTGAGATTGCAAGTTGCAGATATTTCAATGTATTCAGAAAGGACAATTATATATACTCTATCAGCGATAGTTTATCTATTGTCTTCATGAGAAAAAGATCTAATCAATAGAAAGTATTCAGGCACAAACAATGAATTGATTCAAATTCGATCGAATACTCAAATTGGAAAAGATCGATGGCCATAACAGAATTGTACAATTGCCTGGAATTAATGAGACAAGATTGGTACTATTTTGGGTAAATAGTACAACTTACAGAGGACGTTTTATAGTAATAGCACAAATATGGAAAACGACAATCTTGTTCAGACGATGTGCAATTTACCATTTGGTGGAGCAGGACATATGGTTACAGATTATCAAAATTTGAAAAGGGATTTTATTTCCTTAGCCAAATCAAATGACCGTTGAGCGAAGAGTATAAATAGCAGAAGTTTGAATTAAACAAGTGCTTCTTCGCTATTTTTACTTACCGTCACTCTGCCAATTTTACGAGAGCTTTGCAATTGGAAGTTATTCTCAAAAAGCTCACAACTTGAAGAACTTTCAAACAAGCCTTCATAGATTTACCTTCGAGTTTATTCTCTGGTTCAATCTTTTGAATCGAGTTTTGTTGTTTAGAAACCAGAGAATTTACAGCACTCAATAGATTTGTATTCCATCGTTGTATTCATTGTTGAGTCTGTAACAAACGCGCTGTCTAAAAGCTGTTTGAAAAACATATCATTCTAAATGTTGTAAAACCAGCAGTTGCGTCTGCGTGATTGTTTGTTGAGTTGCTAGGAGTTCACCTTGGAAGCTCGGTGATCGGGTGTTTGTAGAAGGCCTGCACGCATCAAATATTCTAGTGAAACCTTCCTGAAAAGGAAGAAGGGGAGATGTAGGATATTTATATCCGAACTTCCAAAAACAAACTCTGTCCCTTAACTTTTACATTACGCATTTACTTACTTGTTATACTGTTCACTGATCAAATGGATTTATTCCGCACATATTTGTAAGCCAAGAGATCAGCCATTAAACTGAGATATCTTAAGTCTGGTAACTCGGACTTAAGTTAAGCAGTGATTGTAAAAATAGTTTTAAACGGTTTCGAAAATTTAAAAATACCAAGGAATTCATTCAACCCCCCTTCTGAACTCCTAGGCTTGTTTTCGTGCCATATCGATCCTATCAATTGGTATCAGAGCCTGCGCATCTCAGTTATTGAACAGTTGTTGCTTGTACGTTATTATATCTCAATATGTCTACTTCTCACAACAAGATTCCCATGTTTTCCAAGGAGGACTACGATGATTGGAAGATTCACATGTAGGCGCATCTGGCTGCTCTAGATGATGAAATGTGGGTGGTTATCACTGAAGGGCCGCTGAAGATAATGAATCCGAATCTAGCTTTTGCTATATCCAATGGCGAGCCTCAGTTCCTAGAGAAGAACAGACATGATTACACCAGTGAAGACAAGAAGAAATCCAATTTGGACAATGTGGCCAGGGAAATTCCATACAAGACGCTGGACAAGGACAAAAATATATTCAGCAAAATCAAAACCTGCGCCACAGCTAAAGATATTTGGGAAAAGCTAACTCAAATATGTGAAGGAAGCGACGAAACAAAAGAGAACAAGCTGACGGTCGCTCAACAGAAGTAAGAATCCATCAAGATGAAGGATGGAGAGACGATGACTGAGTTTGATGAAAGGTTCAGCGCTGTGGTAATAGAGCTGACCAGTCTTGGAAAAGAGTACAGTAATCGTGAGCTGGCGTTGAAGGTCATGAGAGCATTACCCAGGGAGTGGGACGTGAAGACTGTGGCAATGAGGGAGTCCAAAGATTTGAACAAACTAGAGCTGCACGACTTGTTTGCCAACCTAAAAGCCTATGAGTTCGAGTTGGAGACAAGAGCAGAAGCTGGACCCTCGACATCCCAGCCGACAAAAGCATTAGCTGCTACAACTACTGAACAATGCTCTCCAAGCACAAGCAAGACAGCTGATCAACTCAGCGATGACATCATGTCCCTCTTCATCATGAAGTTTGGGAAATATTTGAGAAGATCCTATAACCCTTCTGCTCCTTACAATAATCATAAAAATGATAAAGCTGTATCTCATATGAAATGATTTAACTGTGGACGTCCAGGGAATTTTGCAGCTGAGTGCAACAGGCCCAAGAAAGACGATAGATACAAGCGAGATGACAAGAGAACTCATGATAGATACAAGAAGGAGGATCGATACAACTGAGATGACAAATCAGATGAAAGAGCTGTGGACAGATCAAAGGAGAGATCCAAAGATAGACGGATGAGGACGAGAGGTGACAAAAGATCCAGCCGCAAGCATGATCGCAAAGTACTGGTGGCTGAGGAAAGCACCAAAAGTTGTGCGGACACTGATTCAGAATCTTCTTCCAGCAGCTCATCATCCAGCGATAGTGAACATGAGGAGGTTCACTGTCTAATGGCTGACCAAACATCTGACGACGAGGTATTTGACTTCTCTAATGTTGAATTTACACGAGAAGACCTTTTCAGTGCACTAAATGACATTGTCAAAGAGTACAGGAAGCTTTCTCACTCATTCGAGGAAGTTAAGGCTGAAAACAGTGATTTGAAAAATAGTTTAGCTGAACCAAGTGCTGTTGAACTTGGTGAAGCTGACAGTTTGAAAATCGAGCTGAGTAAGCTGACAGCTGAGAATGAATTGTTGAGAAGAGTCTAGTGAGCTCAAAGCTGAAATTGAAACACTAAATGAGCTTGTGAGCTCCTGGAACAAGTCTTCTCGTTCTATGTACAAGAGTCAATAAAACCCACACGCCGCAAGTTGGCTAGTTGGGCATCTACTCTAACAATCTCCCACTTGCCCTAAAGCCAACTACTCATCAGACGCAGTCCCATTGTTTCGCGATGTTTTTCAAACAATGGTCCAGGCAAGGGCTTCGTAAGTGGATCAGCAACGTTGTCCGCAGAGGCGACTCTCTCAACTGCTATGTCGCCTCTAGCCACAATATCCCGGATTATGTGGTATTTCCTCAGTATGTGTTTGGATCTTTGGTGAGACCTAGGCTCCTTTGCTTGCGCAACGGCACCCGTGTGGTCGCAGTACACCGGGACTGGACCAACTCCGATTAGGAATGACGCCAACTCTTGGACGAAATTCCTTATCCAAACGGCCTCCTTAGCAGCAGCTGATGCTGCAATGTACTCAGCCTCAGTGGTTGAATCCACGATGGTGTCTTGCTTGGAACTCTTCCAAGAGACAGCACCACCATTGAGCATGAATACAAATCCAGAGGTTGATTTCGAATCATCCACGTCACACTGGAAGCTAGAACCAGTGTAGCCTTCCAATGCAATTGGCCGGGGTTGGCCTGATAGCGACTCGTGACACTCAGAGCATATGCGACATCCGGTCTAGTCGAGATCATGCCACACATAATACTACCTATTGCCGAGGCATATGATACACGTGTCAATTGGTTCTCGAACCTCTTCGAGTTCTACTATTCTGCCTTTTCTATCAAGTAGAAGTTCCCTTTCCATAAAGGTGGCATTCCTAGAGACAAACACTTTTGTCTCGCTGGGATAGTAGAAATAGTATCCAATGGAATTCTTTGGATATCCAATGAAGTAGCATAAGATGGATCTCGTATCCAGCTTATCTCCCACTGTCTGCTTCACGTAAGCAGGACATCCCCAAATCCTCATAAACGAATACTTGGGTGGTTTGCCCATCCATATCTCATACGGAGTCTTATCCACTGCCTTGGTGTGGACATTGTTCAACAACATTACCGCCGTTTCGAGCGCATAGCCCCAAAACGAGGTCGGAAGCTCAGTGAAGCTCATCATAGATCGAACCATGTCCAACAAGGTCCGATTACGATGCTCCGCTACACCATTGAGCTGTGGTGTCGCCGGAGGGGTCCACTGTGAGAGAATCCCATTCTCCTTCAGATAATCTTGAAACTCAGTACTTAAGTATTCACCACATCGATCAGATCGAAGTGCCTTAATACTCTTGCCTAACTGATTTTCTACTTCAGCCTTGAATTCTTTGAACCTTTCAAAGGATTCAGACTTGTACTTCATCTACAAGTACCCATACCTAGAGTAATCATCGGTAAAGGTGATGAAGTATGTGTGACCGTATTCAGTACCGATACTAAACGGGCCGCACACATCAGTATGGATCAAATCCAATAGGCCTTGGGCACATTCACCCTTGCCCTTGAAGTGTTGCTTGGTCATCTTTCCTTTCAGACAGGATTCACACGTCGGTAGGGAGTTTATGTCTGACAGATCAAACAGTTCACTCCTAACTAACTTGTTCATCCTACTTAGGGAAATGTGACCTGGCCTAGCGTGCCAAAGTTGTGTTGGGTTTAAGTTATCGTGTTTCCGTTTAATCGTTGTTGTGTGTGTTTCGACATCGCGAGTTGGAACGTCTTTTAACTTTAAGGTGTATAGATCGTTTTCGCGTTCCCCAATTCCAATTAAACATTCATTCTTGTAAATATTGCAAATCGAATTAGCAAACATACAAGAATATCCATCTCTATCAAGCATAGGAATAGAAATAATGTTTTTAATTAATTCAAGAACAAATAAAACGTCTCGTAACAACAACTTAAAATTTGAAGACAGAAATAAACTAATATCTCCTATAGCTACTGCAGCAACCCTTGCTCCATTGTCTAGCCTCAAGTGGGTCTCACCCTCTCTAAGACGTCGACTTCTTGTCATCACCTGCAAATCATTGCAGATATGAGATCCACATCCGGTATCAAGTACCCAAGAAGTTGAATTTAGAGACATATTTATTTCAATATAGAACATACCTTTTGCAGTTCGCAACTGCTCGAGGTACTCCTTGCAGTTCCTCCTCCAATGCCCAGCCTTGTGGCAGTGGTGGAAAACGTCCTCGCTATTGTTAGGCTTAGAAGCCTTTGCCTTCGGCTTCTTGGCAGACTTTTCCTCCTTTGCAGGAGCAGAACGCTTCTTGCTCTTGCGTCTAGGTCCTTTCTTCGCAGAGGAAGAAGAACCCAGAAGGAGGACGGGTTTGTCCTTCTTTATGGTCCCCTCGAACACTACAAGCATGTTCACCACCTCTTCAAGGGTGGCTTCCAGCTTGTTCATGTTAAAGTTGACCACAAA
>KV001743.1:82791-96855 GCA_001598015.1 Dorcoceras hygrometricum | reverse complement strand
ATTTACCTAAAACACTTCTAGTACTCTGGCCAGAGATTTGAACACTATTATCCCCTCAGATAGCATAGGATATCCACGCATGTCTGCGAGCGGTGAATCCTCGACAACGATGCATCGACTCCTACATGCATCGGGGTCTCACCCAATCCCGACGCCTGGTGACCCCAAGTGAGTCGGCAAACGGGTCAAAGTGAGACGCCTATCATGTAGAGTCTCAATGACGTTTCGAGTCGTGAGGACTAATCAGTACAAACAAGACCTTGGACTTATCCACTCGACAAATGGTAACCACTTGGAAAGTCCGAAGGAGAGTAGTTTGATAGATCACCAGGTCACTATCTATCTGCATGCTCAGAACATCACATTGTTCCCTACCAATGAAACATGGTACTTCGCATCGCAGATACTAGTCTCGAACTCGGGCGGCCTTATCCTCATTTTGACGGCCCAATCGACTAGGAACATGTTCAGAATACACAGCGACTATTAGATGTGTTTCATGATAGCCGTCATACCCACTATCACATCTAACATACGCTTTAGTGTAATCTAGGTCTTTACTCAACGCAATTGTAAATCATTACACACATAATGAAAGTAAAGAATGACATATAAAAGAATGCGAATATCATATATAAAGATCGTTTGTACAAGAGTCAATAAAACCCACACGCCACAAGTTGGCTAGTTGGGCATCTACTCTAACAAAAACATATCTCTATGCATAACAATACAAAACACGCTAAGAGCTGGAAATCCAAAACGACGACTCATTGCTCAAAACAGATCTCTCCTCGAAATACAACGCTAGCGCTTAAAAATAGATCTCTCATCTAAAAGCGCTACACCAGACGTCAACTCTACGTGTTGACCAACACGTGAATCTTTTTACGTCAGCAGATCTCTTCACGAAACTATTAATCGCGCTCGATACAACGAAACCAGATCTCTCAATCCAGCGATCACCCGCTACAGTTCCGTTGACTAACGTTGACCTCTAAAATTTCAAAAGGAAAAGTGTTGCACTTACAACTGTCCAGATCTCACCAAAACGATAGCGTTATACCTTCTTCTCGTGGCAAAACACGCCAGCTCTCAGGGTACCATATTTCTCTCAAAATCTTAACAATTCGTTCCCAATACTCAACCAGATTTCACCCGATAAACTCAAACTAAAATCTGGACAACTCCAACTAGAGATCTGAATCTTCCCAAATCAGATTTCACCAAAAATTCAAAATTCCAGAACTTCAAATTCTTGATTCCCGTGACTAATCTAATCCCAAAATCCGATTAATCACTAATTTATAAATCTGATTCCTCACGTTCTCCCCACCTTAAGAGATTTCGTCCTCGAAATCAAAGACAAACCAAGGCAGAAACAATCAAACATTCAAACCAGCACAAAATCTTCTCAAATTCGAAGCTAAAACCAGAAACTTACCTGGAAAAATCTGCACAATCAGTGCTCAAACAGATGAGGCCAGTCTTCTCTCATCTTCTCCTCAACTTCCCAGGTTGCTTCTTCTCGGCCATGCATGCTCCATTGGACCATCACCAACGGAATTATCTTGTTTCTCAGCTGCTTCTCCTTCCTATGCAGAATCTGCACCGGATATTCAACATAGCTCAAGGCAGAATCCAGCTCAACTTCGTCGGTTCTCAAAACATGGGACGGATCTGGCTCATATTTTCTCAACATAGACACATGAAAGACATCATGCATCGCTGCTAATTCCTCGGGCATCCTCAATCTATAAGCCAACTGTCCAATCCGCTCAATAATCTCAAAAGGACCAACGAATCTAGGAGCCAATTTGCCTTTAAATCTGAATCGCATAACACTCTTGAAAGGAGAAATCTTGAGAAACACACGATCGCCTACCTCAAAATCTAACGGTCGACGTCTTCTATTTGCATAGCTAGAGAAACGGTCATGAGCAGCTTTCATTCTACTCCGAATAAAATCGATCCGATCCTTCATGTGCTGAACAAACTCCGGTGTAGAAAGCTGTCTCTCACCAACTTGTTCCCAACAAATCAGGGATCTGCACTTTCGACCATACAACGTCTCAAACGGAGCCATTTCGATAGTCACCTGGTAGCTGTTGTTATACGAAAACTCCACCAAGGATAGCGAATCCTGCCAGCCACCGCTGAAATCCATCACAATTGCACGCAGCATATCCTCTAAAGTCTGGATAGTCCGCTCAGACTGTCCGTCTGTCTGTGGGTGATAGGCCGTACTCATAGCCAATCTCGAACCCATAGCTGCTTGAAAACTCTTCCAAAATCTAGAAGTGAACCTCGGATCTCTGTCGGACACTATCAAAACCGGAACTCCATGCAATCTAACCACATGGTCGATGTACAGCTTCGCCATTTTCTTCATAGAGCACTTCACATCATAGGGAATGAAATGGGCTGATTTCGAAACTCTATCAATCACAACCCAAATAGCATCACATCCCCTGCTCGATCAAGGTAGATGAGTCACGAAATCCATGGCGATGTGCTCCCAATTCCATTGGGGCACCTCCAAACTCTGCAGCAAACCACCAGGTCTCATTCTCTCGGCCTTGACCTGTTGGCAATTCAAACACCTAGCAACAAAAGCCGAAATATCGCTCTTCATGCCTGCCCACCAGTAGTGAGACTTCAAGGCATGATACATCTTCCTTTCGCCTGGATGCACACTGTACCGACTACAATGCGCTTCATTCATGATGGCCTCCTTCAAATCAATCAGGTTCGGAACCACTAATCTCCCTCGAAAACACAAACATCCATCCGAAGAAACGGAGAAATCGTCAGACTGACCATTCTGGGCCTTAATCCTCAACTCATGGATAAAGGGATCAGTCCTCTGCGCCTCCCTAATGTCATTTAAATTTCGCCTGGATGCACACTGTACCGACTACAATGCGCTTCATTCATGATGGCCTCCTTCAAATCAATCAGGTTCGGAACCACTAATCTCCCTCGAAAACACAAACATCCATCCGAAGAAACGGAGAAATCGTCAGACTGACCATTCTGGGCCTTAATCCTCAACTCATGGATAAAGGGATCAGTCCTCTGCGCCTCCCTAATGTCATTTAAATGTTGTGGCTCAACCTGCATCGTAGAAACCATAAAGTACTGATCGCTCGGCTGAAATATCCAACCAGAAGTACTCAATTGCTCATAGACTCTTGAAACATTCAAAAATGAAAGCATCGCAGGCTGGGTCTTCCTACTCAATGCATCGGCAACTGAGTTCATCCGCCCAGGCTGGTACTAAATCTCACAGTTAAAGTCCTTGAGCAATTCCATCCATCGTCGCTGCCTCATGTTCAAATCAGACTGCGTGAAGATATATTTCAGACTCTTGTGGTCGGTGTACACCATAAATTCTTCACCATAAAGATAATGTCGCCAAATCTTGAAGGCAAACACTATCGCAGCCAACTCCAAATCGTGAACAGGGTACCTTGTCTCGTGAGGCTTCAACTGTTGAGACGCATAGGCAATCACGTACCCGTCTGCATCAGAACACATCCTAAACCATTGAGAGAAGCATCGGAGCACACCACGAATCCTTCGGATCCAGACGGTAGAGCCAACACAGGAGCAGTAGTCAACTTCTCCTTCAACGTCTGAAAACTGTTCTCGCACTCATCAGTCCACTCAAATCTCTTATCCTTCTGAGTCAACTGAGTCAGAGGCTTAGCTATCGAAGAGAACTTCTCGATAAAACGCCTATAATAGCCAGCCAAACCCAAGAAACTACGGATCTCAGAAACATTCCTAGGTCTCTCCCAATTAAGAACTGCTTCGACCTTACTCGGATCTACTGAAATCCCTTGTGCCGAAATCACATGAGCCAAAAAGATAATTTTGTCCAGCCAAAATTCACACTTGCTGAACTTAGCATAGAGCTACGAGTCTCTCAATCGCTGCAACACCAGTCTCAAATGCTCCTTATGCTCTCTCAAGCTCCTCGAGTACACCAGGATGTCATCTATGAAGACGATTAAGAACCGATCAATATACTCGCTGAAGACGCGATTCATCAAATCAACCCGAACGGCATGACAAGAAACTCATAATGCCCATATCTAGTCCAAAAAGTTGTCTTCACCATGTCAGCGTCTCTAATCCGCAACTGGTGATAACTAGAGCGCAAATCAATCTTCGAGTACACGACCGATCCCTGCAACTGATCGAACAAGTCATCAATCCTCGGCAACGGATACTTGTTCTTCACTGTTGCTTTATTCAACTGTCTGAACTCCACACACATCCTCATGGATCCATCCTTCTTTTTCACGAAAAGAATCGGAGCTCCCCAAGGCGACATGCTCGTTCTGATGAAGCCTTTCTCCAAGAGGTCTCTCAATTGATCCTTCAGCTCTCTCAACTCTGCTGGCGCCAACCGATACGGATCTCTAGAAATCGGGGCGGTACCGGGCACCAACTCTATACTGAAGTCGATCTCACGTCTCGAAGGGAATCTAGGTATCTCGTCTGGAAACACGTCGGGAAACTCTCGGACGATCGGGATATCACTCAACTCCAATCGCTGCTCTTGGGAACTATCAAGCGTGTAGATCATGAATCCAGCGTTACCTAGCGATAGCAGGCTAAACATCTCCATGGTGGAAACCAGCGGAATCTTCGGACGCGAATCAGCACCATAGAATTCCCACTTCTCACCCGAATCAGGGCGAAATCTCACCACACTATGGAAGCAATCAACTGTAGCCTTATTGCTAGACAGTACGTCCATCCCCAAGATACAATCAAAATCACTATTCCCCAAAACAATCAGATTGGAGACCAAAACATGCTCATCAAATCTAATCAGAAAATCAATCACTACCTCTCGAGACCAAAGATTCACACAAGCAGGAGTAGACACCGACACGACATCACACAATGGGGATGAACTCAACCCATGCTCAAACAAAAACAACTCAGATATGAAAGAATGTGATGCACCAGTGTCAAAAAAAACTCTCGTAGGATAATCAAATATAAAGCATGTACCTCCAATCACCATGCCAGGCGTCTCCTCAGCCTGATCTCTGTTCAAAGCATTCGCCTGAGCCTGCTGGTGAATCTGAAACTGAGGTCGGGAAGGTCCTCCAAACCTAGACGACTCACGAGGCTGAAATCCGGATCTTTGGGACTGAGTAAAAGGCTTCTGCCGCTACGAAGAACCACCAGCGGAATCCTGCTGCGACTGACCAGAAGACCGCCCTCCTATCGAAGGACACGCCCTAGTGAAATGTCCCGGCTGACCACAAAGATGGCACAGTCCTTGAACTCCACGACACTGCGAAGTCTCATGCCTCCCTCCGCACTGTCCACAAAATCCACCGCCAGAACCACTTCCTGAACTGCTGCCAGAACCAGAACTCACGGAACCAGAGGAACTCGAATGGCCCTTCTTCTTGAATTTCTTCCCTCGAGGTCTGAACTGCTGGCGACTCGACTGCTGTGACCCCTGAGGAGACTGATACGACTGCGACACCGCCGGCACTGGCTGAGAAGCACGCCCAGTCGTCTGTTGCACCGGGCCTCGGGATCCATCAAACTCTCCTCAATATCAACTGCATTGTTCACAGCTTCCATAAAGGTCTCCAGGACCCAGACAACACCATCCGGTAAAGAACAGGTCTCAAGCCCTTCAAGAATTTGTTCCTCTTCGTCCGCTCTTGGTTCGCTATATGTGGCATGTACACCAAAAGCGCATAAAACTGCCTCGCATACTCGGCCACTCGCATGTTACCCTGCTTGAGGTTGTCGAACTCTCGCTCTCGGCTGGCAAAGTAGGACTCCGGGGTATATTCCTGACGGAAAGCCTCACAGAAAATCTCCCAGGTGATCATTGCTCCACTATCACGAAGCATCCTAGAAGTACCTCTCCACCAGCGCTGCGCGTCATCCCGCAGCTGCAGCACTGCTAACTTCAGTCTCTTTTCCGGAGCGTACTCCAAGGTATCGAATAACTCCTCCATCTGGACTAGCGAAGCCTCAGCTCTCGCACATCCCTCAGTAGCAGCAAACATCGGAGGGTTCGTACGCTGAAATCGAGCTAAAACTGTTCCATCTCACCTATCCTTCGAGTCACATCATCCACCCGATGGACATACCAGCGCTGCGCGTCATCCCGCAGCTGCAGCACTGCTAACTTCAGTCTCTTTTCCGGAGCGTACTCCAAGGTATCGAATAACTCCTCCATCTGGACTAGCGAAGCCTCAGCTCTCGCACATCCCTCAGTAGCAGCAAACATCGGAGGGTTCGTACGCTGAAATCGAGCTAAAACTAGTTCCATCTCACCTATCCTTCGAGTCACATCATCCACCCGATGGACATCCTCGTCACTATCTGGAGCCCTAGACCCCTCCACGGAACGTCTAGATCTACCTCTCCTCGGCGGCATCTACACGAGTCTAGAGGTAAGGCTAACAACAGATATAACATCAAGGCAGATAATAATCACATAAGTCACAGAGTCAATCAAAAATCAAATCAAACTCTGTGCCTAGACTCGAGTGTAATCAAAAGAAATCGAGCTTATCCCAGTTTAAGCTCTGATACCAAAAATATCAGGCCCCGTGCTAATTACTCACAATTAACACTTAAATAAGCGCATAAACACGAAAGCTAAAATCAGGGCTTAAAAATTTTTCGAAATCATTTGGGCCTGAACGTAAAAACATACATTCAAAATATCGATAATCAAAATATAAGTTAACTCCAACATATACAAACCAAGTAACAATAAATCTCAAGTCTAATATAAATCCCCAATACATAGAAACACGGGGCATCCCCCGGGTCCGTACATAATAAAAGTAGACTGGGACTCAAGAGAACGGGGATCGACCAGCTGTACCACTACTCTGTCCAGCCTGGCTACCTGAAGATCCTGCAAATGGGTAACACAGACCCGAGACACAAAAGCAGGAAAACAAATACGAGGTCAAGCCTCAGTAAGAAGAGCTATTAAAACAGCTAAACATAGAACATGCTATAAATCAATGCCATGAATGCATGAGGGCTATCAAAGAATCGGATAGCTAGACCAGTCCATCAACTGGCAAATCAAATCAAGCCTCTATACCACGCACAGCCAATCAGCCGGTGGAAATCATCGGTCCGTGATCATCGGGGCCCGTCAGCCCATCACAGCTCGGTGGTAGACACTCGAATCCGGTAGTCACCACTCTGATGATAGCATTGGGATTTTCGGGCACGACTCATCAGTCGACCAGTCACAACGTGGCACCCAATCAGGTCATCAAATCAATCTGTCAAGGCTCAATATGTATGCATGTATGCCAATCAATATCAATACATAATTCATACAATCAATACCATAAAACAGCATGCAAATCAATCAATTAACACACTGTTTCACGTAACAATCACAGTAGCAAGCCAAAAGATTTCATAGCAGGGAAATACCGCCATGTTCACGCTTCAAGCCATTAAGAGCTTCTCAATCGTACCTTCACAGCTTCAATATACCTTAATAGATCTCAAAAACCACGACCAGCAACTAAATCAAGTCCACGGCCCTTGAAGTTCCACGGCAAAGCTCAACCAAAATCCTGGGAACTGAAATCTGTTTCAAGGCCTCGAGAATTAGCTTAACTCAAGCACAATTCTAAGCCTTAATACTCTAATACCTACGGCCAGAACTCAACACAAGATCTGCCTAGCTACGCAGGTAATAACTACAAATACCGAGCTCAAATCCACGAGAAAGGCTTACCCAGAAGTTTAAACTAGCAGGAGGAGCACAGATCTCACAGCACGAAGACACAGACACTTCGCGTTCTTCCTACAACACTGATTCAGGATCTCTAATGGGTAGCAAACGAAAGAGCTAAGCTAGGGGAGTTCAACGCCACCAAGATTTTAAAAAATAAAGGCTGGAAGCGACGGGAATCGGTGGTAGAAAGTTACGGTGAACAGTAGCAAGTCGAGGGTTTCAAAGGAGGAAGAGGATAAGAAATATCGGGTGCAAAATATTCTAAGTGTAACTCAACACTTGTATTTAAATCCTCAAATGAATCGCTACTGTCTAAGTAAATCACCGACAAAAACAGATTCCTACAATTGCAAAATAGCGACCATCAGATTTCTCAATCCACGCTTAAATCAACAGATCCCAACGTTAGCAACAAACGCCCGCTCACAAGTCAAAATGACAGCGTTTCGGTAAAACAGATCTCAGCGCTCAACGCAACAGATATCAGCGCTCAACGCTAAAACAGATCTCAGCGCTCTCACTAAAACAGATCTCTACGCATAGCAATACAAAATACGCTAAGAGCTGGAAATCCAAAACGACGACGCATTGTTCAAAACAGATCTCTCCTCGAAATACAACGCTAGCGCTTAAAAACAGATCTCTCATCTAAAAGCGCTACACCAGACGTCAACTCTACGTGTTGACCAACACGTGAAATCTGTTTACGTCAGCAGATCTCTTCACGCAACCATTACTCGCGCTCGATACAACAAACCAGATCTCTCAATCCAGCGATCACCCGCTACAGTTCCGTTGACTGACGTTGACCTCTGAAATTTTGAAAGGAAAAGCGTTGCACTTACAACTATCCAGATCTCACCAAAACGATAGCGTTTTACCTTCTTCTCGCGGCAAAACACGCCAGCTCTCAGGGAACCAGATTTCTCTCAAAATCTAAACAATTCGTTCCCAATACTCAACCAGATTTCACCCGATAAACTCAAACTAATATCTGGACAACTCCAACTAGAGATCTGAATTTTCCCAAATCAGATTTCACCAAAAATTCGAAATTCCAGAATTTGAAATTCTTAATTCCCGTGACTAATCTGATCCCGAAATCCGATTAATCACTAATTTAGAAATCTGATTCCTCACACAATCTCCCTAGGATATCCACGCATGATAAATGGAAGGAGCCCTTGGAAGAGGATGAGCCTGTCAAGGGGAATCCTGCCCGAGAAACGGTGGAGTTGATATGCGTGGATGTTGATTTTCTGGTTCAGCTGCGTGACCAGGTTATGAAGGATGTGGTAGAATTCTTTCATTCTTTTTCTCTCAATAAATTATCTGACCTTGATGCTTCACGTGATTTGAAAGAGAAAGAAAAATTGATGTTGGATTGGGCGGAGACCGATTCTCTGGAGAACGCTGTTAGGAGAAAAATGTATATACTTGCGAAGTATAGAGAGATGCTGTTGAGAAAATTTTTGGATTCTCATCGCCGATACTTTGCACCAGGCAAACCATGGACGGCAATGGCCTCCCAAATAATTTATCTTCTATTTGTTGCTCATTCCAAATCTCTTGAAGATCTCTTGGCACAGTAGAAGGTACATGGCATAATAACGGACCGACCAAGCTCCTCGCAACCTTTTAAAGATCTTGCTGACAATAGTGGCGCTTTTTTAGCCCAATTTTACTCCATGGCCAAGTCCACTTGTTGGGTACGGCCAATTATCTTAATTGATGGGATTTGAACGCCCATACAGGGTACTGATTACTGGAAGAGTAGCTGTAGATTGTTGCTATTTGTGAATAGGAAGCAAGTTCCAGAGAGCGTGGTTGACACAAATTTTGTTCCGCATGTCTTCTTCATAGAGCCAGTACAGTATTGGGGAGCCGCCCCGTCTTTGATCAAAACATGGGGATGGGCCAGAGTCTGTACAGAGATTGTTAGATACAGTATGTTTGGATGTTTGCGCCCGGTTAGTGAAAATTTTTGCAGAGATATAGTGGTGTATAGTTCGGCAGTTGATATTCTTGAGAAACTTCCCACAAGTTTTCGCAGTATCTTTTAGCAAGGTGTATATACAGTAGCTCAGATGTACAGAATATTGCAGAGGTGGATCTAGTTTCTTCTGATGGGTCAACAGTTTACTGCTCTCCCACTCCACAACATGATTCTTTCACCGAGGCAGAGTCTACACAACCAAGTATACATGTAGCATCTTCTTCAATGCCGTCATTTTCAGTTTCTGACCCTGTTGCTCAGGTAGAGTTTATTCAGAGACCAGATTCTCCTACTCACTCTGACTCTCCAATGCGCTTTGACAACGATGATATTCCCTTGTATGCCACTACCGATCATCAGATATTATTACCAGTTTGTCCTTCTGAGTTTAATGCAGCCCTCGATGACCTTCGGACTTTCATAATAAAACGTATTGATGATTCTAACAGTGAGATATTATCTAAGATCAATACACTTGACAGAAGTTTTCGAGAAGCCCTGCTACACCGAGACGAAGCCTATAGACATTCGTTATAGAGTGTTTGCCCAGACAATCAGAGGCAAGGTGATGTCCAGCTAATTCATATAAATGAGTTCAAGAAGGGTGTCCTGTCTCATGGCGCCACTGTCATTACCGATCTAATGGATGTCAAGAAGGAGGTTAGAGCGATCGATGCTAAAATAACTTATTTGGATGGGCAAGTAGCTGCTATCAGAAGTGAATTGTTTGATTTCCAGGCGAAAGTAGCGGAAAATCTCTTGACTCTTTCCACCCAGCTTGGCGACCTCTTCGACTATATACGAGGAGGTGATGCCAAAAAGGGGGAAGGAAGTAGCAGCCGCCCCCATCCACCTCCTGATGATCAAGGTGGAAGTAGTGGAGGCAGAGGAACTGGTGATAATGTGCGTACAACTAGTATTGTCGAAAGACTTATGGATGCTGATAGAGCCAGAGAAAGGAACAGAAGTGGATCCTACAAAAGAAGAAGATACTAGTATAGAACAGTTGTTGAGTCCTTGTACAAATCTTTTGTACTATTTCTCAGTTAATGAAATTTATGATTTCAGCAGCCCGTGTGCAATTTAATTTTGCTCATTTATATATCTCGGCTGCTAAGTTTTGTCATCACAAAAAAGGGGGAAATTGTTAGATAAAATTTACAGTTTTGGTGAAAACAAAAAGAAGAAAATATTTGGACTTAACGATGAAATTCGAATGATCTTTTCATGGATACAGGAGTTGCTGACAACAGTGATCAGGTTATATTTCAGATATGTTATCGGGTTGTTCAGTTTCGGGTTCTAAGACAGTCGGGTTATCGAATCAGTTATTCGGGTTATAGGGTCAGATATCTACTGTTGAAAGTGCATTAAGAGTGATGGTTTCTATCAACAGACATTTTGATTGAATCAGAGGTATTTGCCAACAGAAGTCGATATTGAACTACAATGGTTACTGTCGTCAGATAGCGCTACAGTATATCGTTAACAGATATCGTAACAGTGAAGTCCAACAGGTACATTTCAATATGGTTAACAGTGAAGATTGCTGTCAACAGTTATGTGCATAGTAGGATTATCAGATACCGTGACGTCATAGATACCGTCAGTTACCGCTATAGTGTATTAACAGATAACGCTTTAGTGTTGTCTAACAGATGTGATAACGTCAGCCTTTCTGAAATTGAAAATGGTCAGATATTATTTAATTGTGACAGATATGTATTCGAACAGCGAAGGTGTCAGGCCCCGTGCTAATTACTAACAATTAACACATAATAAGCGCATAAACACGGAAGCTTAAAATTAGGGCTTAAAAATTTTTGAAATAAAATATGCCTGAACTTCAAATCATACATTAAAAATAGCGATAATAAAATACGAGTTGACTCAAACTCCAACACAACAAGTATATCATCCAAATATAAATCCCCAATACATGATAACACGGGGCATCCCCCGGTTCAATACATATCATATATATATACTGGGACTCAGGGACGCGGGGATCGACCAGCTAAACTTCCACTCGGTCCAGCTTGATTTCCTAGTGCTCCTGCAAATGGGTAACGCAGACCCAAACAACAAAAGCAAGAAAAGAAGTACGAGGTCAAGCCTCAGTACGAAGAGCTATCAAAGCAGATAAACATGCAACATGCTAAAGATCAATGCTATGAATGCATGATGCTGTCAAGGAAAATCGGTCAGCTAGGCCAGTGCATCAACCGGCAATCAAATCAAGTCGCCTCTATACCACGGTCTATCAACCGGGAAATCATCGGTCCGTGATCATCGGGGCCCGTCAGCCCATCACAGCTCGGCGGTAGACACTCGTATCCGGTAGTCACCGCTCCGACGATAGCGTTGGACTTTTCGGGCACGACTCAACAGTCGGCCAGTCACAACGTGGCACCCAATCAGGTATCAATTCAAATCTGTAAATTAGGCTCAAGATGTATGCATGAATGCCATTCAATATCCAAGCTAGATGCATACAGTTCATAATACGTGAAGCAAAACATAACTCCATCTATTCCAGCATGTAAAGTCACGTAAACCACATAACAGCAATTCACAACATCGAAACATAGACATGTTCACGCTCAAGCTGCTAAGGGGCCGCTCAATCGTACATTTCTCTTCAATTTACCTAACAGATTCCTCCTGGCTCAAATCACGCAGCAGGAAACTTCCTGGAAGCTGAAATCCAAAAGCTCACGCTAGCAGAAGAACGCACGCACAGACTTTTCTCAAAAGCTTCGAAGTCCAGCAGCTTCGCGTTTCCACTTCCAGCGCAATTCAACTTCTCAATTGGGTAGCAAACAAGAGAGCTAAGCAAGGGGAATCCAGCGCCACCAAGATCTCCAAAAACAGAGGCTGGATGCGACGGGAAACGGCGGTGGAAATTTCACGGTGAACAGTAGCTCGACGAGGGTTTGGAGAAGAAGATAAGAAATGGTTGGTTCAAAAATAATCCTAAGTGTCGATCAAAACTTCTATAAATACCTCGAAAAAGCCTCGCCTGCTGATTCATTAAAATCAATCAAAATGATCAGCAGAAGTATATCAGCAGCAGCCCTCTATTCCCTTCGCAAAATCAGCAGCAACGACTAAATAACCAAACGCACGAAAACACTTCAAAACGACACCGTTCTAACTTATCAAAACGACGCCGCAGTAAACACCAGCTGCCAAAAGCTCTCGCAAGCAAAACAACCAAGAGCTGATAACAGCTCTCTCTTCAAAACAATCTATCTGCTGGTCGCGTGAAATCACTCAAAACGATGACGCATCTACTAATCCAAAACGACGCCACTTTGGTTACGCAAGATTGCTACCAACAGCTGATCTCTCCAACGAAAGGCTCAAAACGCAGCGTTTCTACTAATTCAAACGACGCCGCTTCTCAACGCTCTCGAATTTGCGCGCCTGCTGGTCAGCAGCAACCATCACGACACAATCTACTACCAGCAGTAAGGAATACGTCACGCCTACGCCATCATATCTATCGATAGACTCTCGCGACTAACTACACGAACCATCAGCTGAACACTGTTCACAAGCGCCTCTGCTGAATCAGCAGTAAGGAATACGTCACGCCTACGCCATCATATCTATCGATAGATCTCACGACTAACTACACGAACCATCAGCTGAGCACTGTTCACAAGCGCCTCTGCTGAATCTAGAAGTCAACGCTCCAATATGTTGACTAACACGTGTCACTTCCTCGCTCATTCTCACGCTAAGCGCAACATCTGCCAGCAGCAACTTCAACTCAAACTAAAACCAGCAGATCTTCATGCGTTACGCTTACATCTCCTCTGCTGATTCCAACTCGACCAGCAGTGAGCTACAGTAAGGTTGACCTGCGTTGACTTCGCTATAAAAACGTACTGCTAACAGCTATGCATCAAAATTGCTACGATCGAAATTCCCAAAAAATCAACGCAACGCTCAAAATCAGCAGGAACTTCGAAATCTACGTGATTTATTCCCAAATCAAATCAATTAATCACTAATCCAAATTCTCAATCCTCACATTCTCCCCAACTTAAGAGATTTCATCCTCGAAATCAAAGGCAAACACAGGGAAGAACACAACAAACATGCAAATCTGCACTAACAACTCATCAAAATTCGAAGCAAAACCAGAAATTTACCTGGAAATTCTACACGATCAGTGCTCAAACAGGTGAGGCCAGTCCTGCCTCATCTTCTCCTCAACTTCCCAGGTTGCTTCTTCTCGGCCATGCTTGCTCCATTGGACCATCACCAACGGAATTATCTTGTTCCTCAG
>KV001743.1:54940-67565 GCA_001598015.1 Dorcoceras hygrometricum | reverse complement strand
CAAGCACCCAGAGCTTGGTATGATACACTATCTAAGTTTTTAATTGAGCATCATTTCACAATAGGCACAGTAGATAAAACGTTGTTTAAATTTGTTAAGGATGACCATGTCTTACTTGTTCAAATTTACGTTGATGATATTATTTTTGGGTCAACTAACC
Organism: Dorcoceras hygrometricum; assembly: GCA_001598015.1. Classification (NCBI taxonomy): domain Eukaryota; kingdom Viridiplantae; phylum Streptophyta; class Magnoliopsida; order Lamiales; family Gesneriaceae; genus Dorcoceras; species Dorcoceras hygrometricum. The sequence continues at coordinate 67,405 of KV001743.1, read as the reverse complement.
CCAAACTGTGCAAGAAATTCTCCAAGTTGATGCAGGACAAGTTCGAAATGAGCATGATGGGGGAGCTGACATTCTTTTTGGGCTTACAAGTTCGCCAGTTGGAGAATGGAATATTCATCAACCAAGCGAAATATACAAAAGAACTGCTGAAGAAATTTGGAATGGAAAACAGTTCAGCAGCAGCGACTCCCATGAGCTCCACAATCAAGATGGATAAAGATGAAGCTGGAACTGCCATTGAGGTATCTTTGTATCATGGTATAATCGGCTCTTTGCTATATTTGACTGCTAGCAGACCAGACATCATGTTTGCTGTCTGTATGTGTGCTAGATTCCAAGCAGAGTCAAAGCAATTGCATTACATTGCTGTAAAGCGAATATTGAAATATTTGAAGGGTACTCCTAACGTGGGTCTTTGGTATCCCAAAGACTCCGGATTTCAGCTAATTGGGTATAGTGATGCAGACTACGCAGGTTGTCAGATTGATCGCAAGAGCACAAGTGGAACGTGTCAATTGTTGGGGGATCGATTGATTTCCTGGTTTAGTAAGAAGCAGACATCAATTGCCACGTCAACATCCGAAGCAGTGTATCTTGCTGCTGGCAGTTGTTGCGCCCAAATCCTCTGGATTCAACATCAATTGAAGGATTACGGCATTGATGCTTCCGAAGCTCCTATTCTCTGTGACAACACCAGTGCAATAGAAATCACTCAGAACCCTGTGCTGCATTCACGGACCAAGAACATCGATATCAGGCATCACTTTATAAGGGACCACGTGCTAAAGAAGGACGTCCGGTTGGAGTATGTGTCGACGGAGCAACAAGTTGTTGACATCTTCACAAAGCCTCTACCAGACGCTAAGTTCTCTTATTTTAGAAACATATTAGGTCTTCTTGAGTTGCCATGATTTGTGTGTGCGCTACAAATTTGCAGATTGAGAGCCGTTGTCTACCTCAGTTGCAAGTCTCTTGTTCAGTGGGAACAGTAGACTACCAGTCGAGGGATTCAACTTGCGTTGGAAAATACCAGTCGTCTGGTATACCAGTCGCAAGGTACCAGTCGTAGGTATGTACCAGTCATAGGGGGAACCAAAGTCTGGATTGTTAAGTGTGACATCGACTGAGTATGTTGCGTCTGGACACCCAGACGTTGCATATATACAGTTGATACTTATTTGTGACCAGATTTTGCCCACCTGGTGATATACTAAAATTCCAGCTGCAAGGTTATTAAACCAGACGCAGCAGTTGTGACTTAATATTTTTGGCGCGCACTTCTACGATTAAAATATTTATTTTTGCAAATATTCTTTGAAAATATTCTGTTCGATTAAAATATATTGAAAAATCTTTTACTGAGTACGGTTAAAATATTTTGAAAATCTTTTCCAAAATAGTACGCGTCGCTCGATGACTGACACATGTTTTTGTCATCATTCCAACAGTCACATCTACACCGTTCCCAATCTTTAATCCTTTCGTATTCCATATATGTATATGCGGTACACTGTTTATTGTCCCTTACTTGCAAATCTATTTTCTTGTACTCTCGTGTTTTCTCTGTGCAGCTCTTCGAAAATCATTTCCTTTCAGGCAATCTCTTATCTCAGATTCATCGGAAATGGCATCCTCCCTTATTAGCAACAGTCACCATATCAACTTCGAATCTGTGTTTGGCCTTGACGACGTCGGTATGGTACAGATGTTCGAAACTCTCATCGCAACGGGGCTCAAGGAATTTTTGGGTTGCCCCGCCGTGTTCTACGAAGCTGCTTTAACAGAGTTCTTTGCAAATAGCTCAGTCAGAGAGGATGGTATGGTGGTCAGCACCATAGGTGGTACGGCGATTGAAATTTCTCAAAAAATGTTTGCAGCGGCTTTTGAGTTGCCCACCGAGGGTCTGATTGATTTAACGGATGTTCCGAAGAATTTGTTTTTGATGCTCGCAGTCTATTTTCCGACTCCAAAGAACAAGTAAGTATGTCTTGTTTGAAGAAGGCCTTGAAATTTCAATACCGTCCGTTGCATGATATCCTGGCAAAAACAATCTATGTCAAGGCTGGGTCCTTTGATTCTGTGACTCGTGATCGATTTTTGTTGATGACGGCGATCACTTTTGACATAAAAATCAACTGGAGCAGTCTTCTATTTGGTGTTTTCAAGGAGATGGTAACCCCTGGTTCGCGACAGGCGAAGGGTTACGCAATTCATATCTGTGTCCTATTGAGAAATGTTCCAGGATTGGAGCTAGGTGAATCGAAAGCATTTCCTGTTACAAGAATTTTGAATGAAAAGACAGTGCACCGATTTGTTTCTGTTAATGAAAACGTTGGGATAAAAGAGGTGGCAGATGCACCTCGAGGAAAGAAAACACCTGTAAAGAAGACGGTGTCAAAGAAGAGACCAGCAGCCGGTGATGCTGAGGTGGCTCCAGTAATCAAGAAGAAGAGAACAACAAAAGGAAAGTCAGTCGTGGTTAAAACGTTACTGGTTGAAGATCCATTTGCGACTATCCCTTCATCTGGAAAATTAGTCGCAGAGATTGCGATTGGTGATCAAGAAACAGTCGCGGAAGTTGCGCCTGGGGATGCAGACGCCGCCATTGAACAAGTCTTGGCGCAACTGGATTTAGTTTTTAAACATCAGGATGCTGACAGAAGTGAGAAAGTTGAAACTTGGTTTGATAAGGCGTTTGATGAGGCTTTTGATGAGGAATTTGAGATTGCGAATAAAGAGAGGCAGAATTCAGAGGAGGAAATTGATGTTGATGTTGCGGCAAGAATCAACACAAGGTCTCTGCGTAGTAAACAAGTTGCCGAAGAACTCATGCCAATCGATGATCTTCTTTTGCAAATCTCAGCTGATTTGATGTTGCCGTCAATAACTGCCGCGGAAATCTCAAAGCTCAGGCTCGGTGAATCCATTGTGTTACATGATAAAGGGAAAGGAGTTTTGGTTGAGGACGAACCTGTAAATGGAAACCCTGCGCGTGAAACCGTTGAGCTGATTTGCGGAGATGTTGAAGTGTTGGTTCAGTTGCGTGCAAGGGTGATGAAGGATGTAGTAGATTTCTTCCACTCTTTTTCTCTCAACAAACTGCCTGACCCTGATGCGTTGAAGGAGTTGAAAGAGAAAGATAAATTAATGCTGGAGTGGGCGGAAACAGAATCCTTGGAAATGGCCGTGAAGAGGAAGGAGTATATCTTAGCGAAATATAGAGAAGTGTTGTTACGACAATTTCTGGATTCTCATCGCCGATACTCCGCTCCAGGCCAACCATGGACCGCAATGGCCTCTCAGATTGTTGATCTTTTGTCTGTTGCACATTCTGAGTCACTGGAGGATCTTCTCGTGCAGCAGAAGGAACATGGCCTGGCTATGGAAAGGCCGTGTTCTTCCACACTTTTTGCTGGTTCTACTGATGACAGTGGTGTGGTCTTTGCACAATTTTATTCTGTGGCCAAATCCACTTGCTGGGTTAGTCCGATGATTTTAGTCGACGGTGTTTGGACCCCTTTACGAGGAAATGATTTTTGGAGAAGCAGCTGCAGGCTGTCTTTGTTTGTAACTAAGAGGCAAGTGCCAAGAACAGTGGTTGAAGAGGATTTTTTCCAGAACGGGTCTTTTATTGAAGCGGTACAATACTTGGAAGCAGCCCCCTCTTTGACAAAAACGTGGGTGTGGCAACGTGTATGTACAGAGGTTATGCTTTTCAGTGTGTCTGGGTGCTTGAGGCCAGCCAGTTGTTTTACAGATATAGTTGTAGCAAATTTAGGTGTTGAGCGACTTCCAGACTATTTCCTGGATGATTTGATCAGGGTGTACATACAGAGTACTTTGTAGATTTTCTCAGTGTTTCTAGTGTACAGTCAGATTCAGAGATTGATTCAGCGTCTACCAGTGGCAATACCGTATATAGGTCTCCTTCTCCCACCGATAATCCTTTTGCTCTAGGCCCTGCTATCTTCTCTAGTGTTGCCCAGGAGGAGAGACTATATTTTGTCCAAAGTCCCGTATCTCCTGCTGCCGCTTCTCCGCATCAAGAATCTAGTTCCTCTTCTACTGATGTCTCTATGCATTTTGACTCTGCTGATATTCCTGTGCATGTTCAAGCAGATACTCCCGCATCCGCACCAGTTGATTTCACTGTGATTACCGATGCTCTTGACGACCTTAGATCATCTATTTCTCAGCGCATCCATGATTCTAACTGCGAAATCTAACACAAGGTCAAGGCTGTTGAAATCGATGTTCGAGAAGCTCTTCTACAACAACAAGTCTTGCTTCGTCAGTCACTTGAGAAGGCTTGTCGGGTTCTTGAAACGCAGGGTACCACTCAAACAAAGCAAATAAATGATCTCAAAAAGGGTCTGATGGCTCCAGTCGGTACTATTTTTCAAGACCTGATGGATATCAAGAGAAATCAAAGAGAGCACGATGCCAAACTCACTGCTTTGGATGGCCAAATTGCTGCTATTAGGAATGAACAATTGGAATTTCAAACAAAGATAGCAGCAGATATTCTCAGCCTCTCCACCCAAATTAGTGACATCGCAGATTTCATAAGAAGTGGTGATGCCAAAAAGGGGGAAGTAGGAAGTAGCAGCCGCCGCCCTCCTATTCGTGTGGAACGATGTCCTCTGCCTACTCCTCAAGCTTCAGTTGATGATCAAAGTGGCCGTGATATTGCTGGCAGCAGTGGTGCTGTTCATATCACAAGAGGTGGAACTTTTGCAGAGAGAGTTGAAAGGGCGCGGAGACAAATTATAGAAAGTGGACTAGTTATCAGTGTAGAAGAGGCCGCGTAAAGAGTCATTGAAGCAGATAGACGGAAGTCTGATAGGCTTGAAAGAGAAAGGGCACGGGAAAGGAGAGAAAAGAGACTAAGCAGAAGTAGTGCATCTAAGAGGAGAAGAGGATTTTGAGCAGATAGAATCTCTTGTACAAATCTTTTGTACCATTTTCTCTGTTAATGAAAATTTGCCTTTAGCAGTCGTTGTGCAATTTATTTTTGCCTATCTTTTTATGCTAAGTTTTGTCATCACCAAAAAGGGGGAAATTGTTAGGATAAAATTTATAGTTTTGGTGATAACAAAATAGGACAAGTTATTTTGGATAATCAGACGTTGACAATAGGAAAGGAGGAATCAATCGTCAGGATTGTTGTTAATTTACAGACGCAAGGAACAGTGTATCAAGACGCAAGTACTTGTACTAGAAACGACAGCGTATTGGAGTAAATCAACCAGACGAGAGCTACAGTAGTTTGTTTGAATCAGTCGCAGGATAGTTTGGTAATCCAGACACAGTGAATAGTGGTTTGTGTATCCAGACGCAATGTACAGTGATTTGGGTATGCAGGGAATAGTGGTTCAAATATTGAGTACCCAGACGATAGCTACAGTAGTTCCTTGAAACAGACGAGAGATAGCGTTTTGGTTACCCAGACGCAAGCTACAGTGCCTTCGTAATCAGACGCAAGTACTTGAATGGTAACATGTGCAAAACGATGTCGCTTAAATAAGTTGAAGCGACACCGTTTTGAGACCAGTCGCAAGCTACAGAAGCACAATAACCAGACGAGAGCTACAGTGTTTTATTTAACCAGTCGAGGGCCTTTAACTTCAAACGATGTCGTATGAATAAGTTAAAACGACAGTGTTTTAACTAACCAGTCGTTGGGTCATGCAAAGAACCAGGAGCTGGAAAATCACACGTGGAAACCAGTCGGGGTATACTTGGAAGTATTTTCCAGTCGCAAAATTTGAAACCACAACGAAGAAAAATTGGATCTGGTTATCAAAATAATTTCAGGCGCAAGTTCAAATTTATTCAAATACGATCGTATACTCAAAATGGAAAAGATCATCAGGATCGTACAATTGCCTGGAATTAAAGAGACAAGATAGGTACTATTTTGGATAAATAGTACGATGTGCAGAGGCCGTTTTTCGTTGTTTGCACAGAAATGGAAAGAAGACAAATTGGCTCTGTCAATGAGAAATTTACCTTGTAGTGGAGCAAGAATTACAGTGTACAATTTTGGCAGTAATTCAAACGGGATTTATTTTCCTTTGAAGAATTTATGACCGTTGCAATCGAAGCCTATAAATACAAGAATCTGGATTGAAGAAACTATCCTTCGCCATTTAATCTATTGCGGTCACGCTGTCAAAATCCATCTAGAGCTTACACTTTGTTTAAATCACTCAAAAAGCTCACAAGACTCGAAGAACATTCAAGTGTTGATTTTCATAGATAAATCCTTCGAGTCCATTCTCTGGTTCATCCTGTTGAATCATCGAGTTTCTTTGTTTTAGATACCAGAGAATTTTACGGTACTCATATCTTGTATTCATTGTCATATCCTTTTGAGTCTGTAACGAACTGTCTTTGTGAAGAAGTTCGAAAAACATACAAGGGTTGTAAACCAGCAGCTGCGTCTGCTTGGATTGTTGTTGTGAGATACTAGGAGTTCTCGTAGCTGCGGGTTACGGGATCGGGTGTTTTTAGAAGGATTACTCTCATCAAATCTTCTAGTGATACCTTCCGAGGAGGAAGAAGGGGAGACGTAGAACATTGAAGTCCGAACTTCCAGAAACAAATCCTGATCTCTTTGCTATTTACTTTACGCACTTACATATTGCTTGTTATTCACTGTTCACAAGTTAATCGGTTTTATTCCGCACTTTTCAAGTTAACCGAGAAACTTGCATAAAACTGAGATACCTTAAGTCTGTTAACTCAGGCTTAAGTTGAGCTGTGCTTGTAAAACATTTTAAAAGATTTCAAAAATCAAAGGAGTTCATTCAACCCCCCCTTCTGAACTCCTATTTACTTATTGATCCTATTTCTGGGACCATCAATATCTAACTGTTTAATGTAATTCATTCAAGTATTTTGCATCCTAGTTCAGACCTGGACCTTTCAATCCTGATCTCTTTGCTTATTTACTTTACGCACTTACATATTGCTTGTTATTCACTGTTCACAAGTTAATCGGTTTTATTCCTCACTTTTCAAGTTAACCGAGAAACTTGCATAAAACTGAGATAGCTTAAGTCTGTTAACTCAGGCTTAAGTTGAGCTGTGCTTGTAAAACTTTTAAAAGATTTCAAAAATCGAAGGAGTTCATTCAACCCCCCTTCTGAACTCCTATTTACTTATTGATCCTATTTCTGGGACCATCAATATCTAACTGTTTAATGTAATTCATTCAAGTATTTTGCATCCTAGTTCAGACCTGGACCTTTGGTGAAGGAGAGGGTTAAGGCCGTTTGGTGGGTGTGAGTGAGGTTGTGTTGGGGTTGTCAAGGGTGGCTTTTGAAGGGAGGAGAAGTCTAGTATGGCTTAGGTTTCGATTCAAAGGGGTTAGCAGAGGTCCTAAGGGTCATCCATGGGCATTGTGAGGGGTAGGTCGGGTGCTGGAGTCAAGGGAAGGGGCTGGTTCGAAGTTGTGTTTCTAACCTCTCCCAGAATTGTTCCTGTGCACGACCAGTAGGGTTGCGAGAGTCACTGTGTTCACCTCAGACATTGCTTTTGAATTCGGTTTGTTCCAGAAGCTAGACCATTGAGTTAGGGTTACGTGGGTTCAAGTTTGAGGCCATTTGGTTAATAAATAAATTTTATATGATTTTTACGGTTTTGTCACGCAGAGTGGATCCTTTCGGGAAAGTTGGGAAATTGAGTCATAGGGGCTGCAAAATTCATGAATGACTTTACTATATGTTTTAAGGATATTATGAACTATTTTTAAGCATTTTTAGAATTTATGAGATTTTTTTAATATTTTATGAAAATTTAAGGCCTAGAAACTGATTTTTAGCATGTTTGACTATTTAAAATGCATATGCTTACTTTTAAAGTATTTATGGGCAGAATGTTTTTGAGGTTATGGAATTTATTTAATTATTGAGGATTTGAGAAAATTATTTGAGGCAAGTATGAGGAAAAATGATTTTTTTGAATGATGGGACTTGATTGTGGTTTTTCTATGACGGATATGGGTCGGGAGACGTTCCGCTTGCCATATCAAAATGATGGGTCTGGGCTTCAGATAAGTACTGAAGTGCCCTTCCAACTGACGGGTCTGGGCTTCAAATGAGTACTGGAGTGCCTTTCCAACCTAGTACTAGTGTTTATTAGCTTGATCAAGCGACTTGAGGTTGAGGAACCAAAGTCGAGGAACGGAATTCACGAGGAAAATGTTTTAGAAATTCATTTTTCATTTATACAAAGATTTTTATTTACTTTGAGCATGGAATTGTTTTTAATGCATACCTTTTAAGTCAAGAAACTATTTTAAGTAGAAATATTTTAATGCATGTGCATGTATTTGATTCGTTAGACTCACTATGCTTGGATGGTGCAGATGAGGCTGAGATCGAGATTGAGGGGTAGGATTCCTGAGCAGATTGCAGTCGGACTTGGCACCTACCCAGCGACCTATTGTTTCCGGCTTAGAACTTTCAGTTTTTCAGCATACGTCGACTTGATTTGAGAAAATGTACTTTTCTTATGCATGAGGATTATTTTTATGACTTAGACAAATTTTAGCTATCATGCACGTCTATTTTGTTGGTTAAGACTTTTATTATTCCTAGAAACCTTATGAAAATGACTTACTGTTATTGCTTCTTTTATAAATGTTTTTATCATGTGGAAGTTAGTATATATAAAACAAGTATATTTTTTTCCGCATTTATGATCTCTTTTAAATTAAAAATAATTTAAGAAGACTGGAAGTAAACCTCGGATCTCGATCTGAAACAATGGACACAGGCACTCCATGCAATCGCACCATGAAATCTATGTATAGTTTCGCCCTTTTTCACAAAGAATTCGTCATATTATAGGGAATGAAGTGAGCTGACTTTGAAAGTCTGTCAATTACTACCCAAATAGCGTCACAACCTCGGATAGAAAGAGGCAAATGGGTCATAAAATCCATTGCTACATGCTCTCAATTCCATTGGGGCACCTCTAAACTCTGTAATAGTCCACCAAGTCTCATCCTTTCCGCCTTAACTTGCTGACAAATTCAGACAACGAGAAACAAAACTAGCAACATCGCTCTTCAAACCTGCCCACCCACAGTGTGGCTTCAAGGCATGGTACATCTTCCTTGCACCAGGATGGACACTATGTCTACTACAGTGAGCTTCCCTCAAGATCTCCTCCTTCAAATCAATCAGATTTGGCACTACCAACCTGCCACGAAACCTCAAACAACCATAAGACGTGACAGATAATCCTCCAACTGTCCAGCTCGAGTTTTCAACTTCAACTCATTAATATATACAGATCCGTTCTCTGAGCTGCTCTAATATTCGAAACAATCTGTGGCTCAACTTGAAAATATGACACCACAACATAGTCATCACCTGGGTAAAAACGCCAACCAGTAGTGCTCAGATACTCATGAACCTTCGAGATAGATAACGATGCAAACATCGACACTTGAGCTTTCCTGCTAAGCGCATCAGCAACTACATTCACTTTCCCCGGCTGATACTGAATCTCACAATCAAAATCTTAAGAAGCTTCATCCACCTACACTGCCTCATATTCAAATTGGACTGAGAAAAGAGATACTGAAGACTCTTGTGGTCTGTATACACCACAAACTGTTCACCATACAGATAGTGGCGCCAAATCTTCAAAGCAAAGACAACGGCTGCCAATTCCAAATCATGAACTGGGTATCGAGTCTCATGGGTTTCAACTGACGGGAACAATGACTCGACCATTTTGCATCAAAACTCAACCCAATCCATTTAGCGAAGCATCTGAACAAACCAACAAAGACAACGGCTGCCAATTCCAAATCATGAACTGGGTATCGAGTCTCATGGGTTTCAACTGACGGGAACAATGACTCGACCATTTTGCATCAAAACTCAACCCAATCCATTTAGCGAAGCATCTGAACAAACCACCAAACCTCCTGAACCCAAAGGCAAAGCTAACACAGGCGCTGAGGTTAGCTTCTCTTTGAGCAACTGAAAGATTTTCTCGCATTCCTCCGTCCAAACAAATCTCTTTCCTTCTGGGTCAACTGAGTCATAGGCTTAGCTATACTAGAAATCCCTCGATAAAACGTCGATAATAGCTAGCCAATCCCAAAAAGCTACGAATCTCAGAAACATTCCTGGCACGCTCCCAGTTTACCACGACCTCTACCTTGCTAGGATCAACAGACAATCCCTCGGTCGAAATGACATGACCTAGAAACACTACTCTATCCAACCAAAACTCGCACTTAGAGAACTTGGCGTACAAATGCGAGTCTCGTAGCGTTTGGAGAACCAACCTCAAATGCTCTTTATGTTGCATCGGAGTCTTCGAGTACAACAAAATATCATCGGTAAAGACAATCACAAACTGATCGATGAACTATCTGAAGACTCTGTTCATCAGGTCCATAAAAACTACAGGGGAATTAGTCAAACCAAAAGGCATAACCAAAAAATCATGCCCATACCTCGTACGAAACGTAGTTTTTGCAACATCTTCCTCTCGAATCCATAACTGATGATACCCTGAACGCAGATCGATCTTAGAAAATACAGTAGAACCCTGAAGCTGGTCGAACAAATCATCGATCCTCGGTAAAGGGTACGTATTCTTCACAATAGCCTTATTCAGTTGCCGAAAGTCGATGCATGTAATGCCCGAAATTATTACATCGAAATTTAGTAATTTGAAGTTCAAAATGATTGATTTTTGATGAAGTTGAATTTATGAGCTCGGATTTCTTCTGGAAGTGGTGTGTGATTCAGGAATTTTGCATCGTTGGATTTCGCTAAGTAATCGGGAACCAGACGAAGCAAAGAATTTGATACAATCGTTCAGCAGCAGGTTACTGTAGCAAAGTCAACAAAAGTCAACAGTACTGTAGCTACCTGCTGGTATTTGTGTCGTTGGGAAAGGATTGCTGCTGCTGGTAGTAGACGCGCAAATACAAGATTCAATAAGGAAGCGCCACATGTAGGTTACTGTTATGCACGTGGGAACCAGTAGCGAGAGTTCTTTGTGAACCTGCTGGTTTATTCACGTGGGAACCAGCAGCGAGAGTTCCTTACGCACCTGCTGGTTTATGCACCTGCTGGTTTGTTAGTGTGTCGACTGTTTGATGACGTAGGTGCGACGTTGTCGTTTTAATCATGAACGCAAATCAGTCGATACAAGTGTGAAACTTGGTTCCAGCAGAGGGAGCAATCCGACATCGTTTTAACTTATGAAATAGGAACCTCGATACGATGTCGTTTTGAATAACTTAGCGAAACCAGTCGTTGGATTATTAGAGCGAACCAGCTGTTGGTTTTTGAAGCAGCAGAGAGAGATTAGGAACCAGTCGATAGTTTTTTGTATCTGCTGATTTACCCCAGCTTGAGAATAATGCGACGTCGTTTTAACGTATGACACAGGAATCACAATATTTTAGTGTGACCAGTTGGTGAGTGTTTTCAGTAGAGATCGGGAATCAGCTGTTGGGCTATTACGTCGTCGTCTGGGTTAATTGATACAGCGTCGTTTTGATATTGAAATACAGCGACTGGTTGTTATGTGTACTATGACAGCTGATTGAGAAAGCTGGTTATGTTGCGACTGGTTGGTTGTGAAAAGCTGGTTTTGTTGCGACTGAATATTACACCAACGGAATATAGCTACGGCTTCTAGTCGTGAGACTTAGTAGCATCAGTCGCGAGAATTTCTTTATACCACGAAGAACAGTTGATACGCTCTACCTACTGATCGAAGAAGCTGGATTCGAAGCGGTGGGAGTTTATCCTATAACGATTGATAAATACTCAGCATGACACGTGGAATTCGAATTGAACACGTTGGAAATGCTGCAGAAAAACAGAGACCGTCGTCTATAAATAAGATTGAATTCAAAATATTGAGAACATCTTGACTACAGATATCGGACTTTGATTCTGTGAAGTTCTCAGGAAGTGTTGAAACAGAGTTTGAGTGAAGTACTTTGAAAACAGAGAATAACGAAGGTATAATTTGACAGTAGAGTCAGGGATTAGATTACTCAAGAATGAGTTTTCTTGAGTTATCCCGATGAAATCACATACATGTTTGATACTGTTCTTGATTTAGAACTTGAGTTATGTATGTGTCGATCCATCACAGGTAGTGGATCTTTTATTTTGCATTAGGTTGCATCATACGACGAGATTTGAATTGATTCTAATGCCCATGACTGAGATGACCTGATTTTTGAAGTTAGAGTCGACTTCGATAGATGAATATTCATGTCAAGATCGTATACGAATCTTGATGGCATTGAGATGAAATGGAATCAATTCTGAGAACGAAGAACTGAGAAAGATGCATTGCATTTTAGAATTATTATGCTTCGAGTATTGCGTCTATTATCTTTTTGTACCTGCTGATTATACTGAGATGATTCTCACCGGAGTTTATCCGGCTGTTGTTTTGTTTTGT
>KV001743.1:28810-40081 GCA_001598015.1 Dorcoceras hygrometricum | reverse complement strand
TTCAAAACAGAGAATACGAAGGTATAATTTGACGTAGAGTCAGGGATTAGATTACTCAAGAATGAGTTTTCTTGAGTTATCCCGATGAAATCACATACATGTTTGATACTGTTCTTGATTTAGAACTTGAGTTATGTATGTGTCGATCCATCACAGGTAGTGGATCTTTTATTTTGCATGAGATTGCATCATACGACGAGATTTGAATTGATTCTAATGCCCAGGACTGAGATGACCTGATTTTCGAAGTTAGAGTCGACTTCGATAGATGAATATTCATGTCAAGATCGGATACGAATCTTGATGGCATTGAGATGAAATGAAATCAATTCTGAGAACGAAGAACTGAGAAAGATGCATTGCATTTTAGAATTATTATGCTTCGACATGTATTGAGTCTGTTGTCTTTTTGTACCTGTTGATTATACTGAGATGATTCTCACCGGAGTTTATCCGGCTGTTGTTTTGTTTTGTATGTGTGCATGACAACAGGAGAAAGAAACTAGTGGGGGAGTAACCAAGGGTAGCGAGAGGTAACTACCTAGACGATGGGTCAGCAGCAGGAAGACTAAACACTAGCTGATAGTCTATGTTTTTGGACAGTTGATCTTAGGTTACTCGAGTCTGGTTTTGTACATAAGAATCAAACGTATTGGTAAACTTAGATTGTAACCACCGTGGACAATGAAGTATTCTCATAAATGAATAACTTTTACGATACAAGCTGAAATCTTTAAGCTTCTGCTGTTTGAAAAAAAAAAAATTCTTATAAACCAGATTGGATTTAATAAACTTGTTTAGTTTAAATTAATCACCCACTGATTGAGATTAGATGATTAATTGTGAGCAGAGAGCCTCACAATGCACATCCTCATCAAACCATCCTTCTTCTTCACAAACAAGATAGGAGCTCCCCATGGTGACATGCTCGGTCCAATAAAACCTTTCTCCAGCAAATCACTAAGCTATACCTTCAGCTCTCTCAACTCAACTGGTACTAAACGATACGGGGTTCGTGAAATAGGAGCTGTACCAGGTACCAACTCAATGCTGAAGTCGGTCTCCCTCATCGGAGAAAAACCAGGAATCTCCTCGGGTAACACATCAGGGAAATCATGAGCAACAGACATACGACTTCGAGGATGCGTCCAAGGCATAAATCATGAACCCGACATTGTCCAATGACAACAAACCAAACATCTCCATAGCATAGATCAACGGAATCTTCGATTGGGAATCGTGGCCGTAGAAGTTCCATTTCTCGCCAAGGGGCTGAAAAGGCACAACACCATGGAAATTCCACGGTGGCCCTAAAACTAGACAACACGTCCATTCCCACTATGCAATCGAAATCCCACATCACCAACCGAAACAAGTTCGCTACCAACACATTCTCACCAAACCTAAGTATGTCATTCAACAAATCTCTTGGGAGAACAGGCTCGCGCCGGCAGGAGTCGCAACAGAAACAACATCACATAAAGAAGTGGTATGCAAACCATGCTCAACCACAAATGCATCAGCTATGAACGAATGTGATGCTCCAATATCAAACAATACACGTGTTGGAAAATAAAAAATAGTACAAGTACATGCGATCACTCCACCTGGCGTGCCCTCCGTTTGCTCCCACGTCATGGCATTAACCAGGGCATGTTGAGGTCCTGAGAACTGGGGTTGGGAAGACTGTCCAAAACGCGAAGGACCAGGCTGCTGGAACGACCTATGCTGAACTTCCCCCACCCTCTGCTGCTGAACAGGAAAATAACGACCTCGAGATGACCCACCAGAATGACCCTGAGCTGGAGCAGCGGTGTGCTGAGATCCAGCCAATGGACATACTCTCGCAAAATGTCCATACTGCCCACAATTGTTGCAAGTACCCTGAACCCCACCACACTGCGTCGTAGGGTGTTTGCCTCCACACTGACCACAGAAGATAGCCCTAGGGCTGCTACTACTGCTCTAACTGCCCGAACCAGAAGAACTAGAACCCTGCTTCTTCTTGAACTGATGGACACGTGGCATAAACCTGTGGCATCTAGATTGTTGTGCTGACTGCTGCGGCTGTGGGATGACTGGGAAAATAGGGGAGGTTGCGCCCCTGGAACATTGGGACGTGTACCTTGTGCAGCTTGAGGCTGAACCCAAGACCTACGGTTCCTCAACCCTTCCTCGATGTCCATTTCCATGTCCACCGCGTACATAACTGGTAGGTGAACTCGCCAAAACCAAGGAATAAATATCCTCATTCATCCCTTCCAGAAAATTCTTTCTCTTCGCCCTCTTGTGGCCAGACACATGCGGTACATAGGCAAGAAAAAAAGGAAACCTTCGAGCATACTCCCCCATGGACATGGTTCCCTGAACCAAGTTATCAAACTCACGCTCCCGGGCATTCACATAAGACTCCGGAACGTACTCCTGATGGAAGGCAGTACAAAAACTATCCCAAGTAATCCCCATACCAATCTCCTCGAGAGTACGGGAAGCACCTCTCCACCAGCTCTCTGCATTCTTCCTCAGTTGGAACGTCGCCAAACTCAGTCTGCGCTCATCATCATAGCACACTCTATCAAACAGCCCAGTAATATGCTGCAACCAAGACTCAGCATTAGAACTAGACTCATCGCCATTTTGAGGATTCATACGCTGAATCCTTGCCATGATCAGTTCCATCTCGTCCACACGGGCTGCCAAAACATCTACCCCATCTTCAACCTACCTAGCACGTCTACGAACAGGAACACTATGCTCCATCTCCTCGTTCTGACCCTCAGATTCTACCGGAATCTGCCTGGTAGCTCTACCCCTACGTCTAGGCGACATCTAGGCAAACACTAATACCGTAAGATCACACAGCAAATATATCACATAATCAAGCACATGCAACACAAAGTGCCTAGACTCAAGTGTGATCAAAAGAATTTGAGCTTATCCCAGTTTAAGCTCTGATACCAAAAATGTCAGGTGCGGTGTTCACATCAGAGAATAACCATGCAATTAACAAGTTCTGCGGAAGCATTTAAAGTGGCTAAAATTTTTCGCTTTGGCCTGACTTAGAAAACATAATTTAAAAATACATTGATACTCAAAATATTGGTTTTACAACAACCCAAAAGCTTAACACTAACAGCTGCATAACACAAGTACAACAATCATATAATAAACATCGAGTGTCTCCCAAACAACAAAACTAATAATTAGCAATAGAACATCACATCCTTACGTGACATTCCCCTGTGATGACTCTATTACATAATCATACAATATATATATAACTGGGACACTCTATCCACCTTCCGGGGCACCACCAGCTGAGAAACCTTGATAACCTGAACAACACACAGGCAAACAAACAACCAGCCCCGAAGGACATGGGGTCAAACCCCAGTACGGAGAGCAATACAAACAGCAATATATGGCAACAGATAAATATGCACGTGCGATGCATGAGATAACAAGATGCAAGGAACCAGGCTACAACAGATCAGGGAGCTCAAGAACCAGCTCAGCAGCTGTCAACAGATCGAACAAAGGGTAGTGGCCCCGAAGCATGTGAGAGCGTGGTAGCTATCCACTCGTCTCAACACACAGTACCAGAGCATAATCAAATCAGTCAACCTACTGTTGCCAAAGCTCATGAGAGCGTGGTAGCTATCCACTCGTCTCATAGCAGCTAACAGATAACCTAGCAGGGAGATGAGGAGCACGGTATTTCCGCTCATCCTCAACAACAGCTCCTGGTACAAACTGGTTAGCGCAACAACAATAAACGGCTAACAGATATGAGCTCAACGGAAAAGATGCATGTATGCAATGCAACAACTTACAATAATCAGCATAGAGACTAGCAATAAGCAACAACAGTACGACAGCACACAATACACGCATACCAGCAAGCATACACTTATATCCATGCCTACCCCAAAGCTGTAAGACAAGCTCAAATTCGTACCTTCAGTTTCTGAGCTACAATTACCACAACAAGAGTCCCGAGCAACTCAAATCTGCCATCTGCTAGGCCAGACAACAACAACCAGCTCAGGGATATTACACACAGAAACACAAACTGGGAGCCACAGCTCAACCCAGCTCTAATCTACATTTCTAGCACAACAACGAGCTCTAAACACACCACAAGGTATAATCTAGTACTTATTTGAAGCACTACATGAACAGAATAACCAGATCTGCCAGACTACGAACAACGACGCACTGTAGCTTCTTCACGTTCTTCTTCCAGCTTTACCAAGCCTTCGATAGTGATAGTAATGGAAGCGTCTCAACAAGGGAAACTCAACGCTACCAATCTTGCTCCAATCGGAGTCTTCTACCACTGATAATAGGAGAAGATAAGGTTCGGTGAATTGTAACTAGGGTATCGCGACAGAAGAGAGTTCGATGTAGGGAGGAGATATATTTTCTAAGTTTTGGGAAATAATTGCGAGACCACAGTCAAAGTCAATATATAACTTAAATCTCCCCAAATCTGATGAACAATAGCCACAGACAAAACAGAACTCACAGCTGATACCAAATTAGATCTGAGTACTACTCCAGATCTGAACCATAAACTAAACCAGCGCGCTACTACAAAACGACGTCGCACCAGAACACGCTCATAGCGACCAGCTCACAACATATTTTATTTCTCAGAACGCCGTCGCACCACAATCCAGATCTCACATCTCAGCTGGTTCCTCTAAACGACATCGTGCAATAATCCAACTAGTTCATACACGTGTCCCGCTAAACGGCGTCGCATCACTCCAAACCAGAACACTCAAATCTCACGCACGTAGCCCAGTCAAATCTAAAAGCAACGAACCGCACTGGTCTACACCAAAACCACAAACCGGGCCGGTCCGCACAATACTAGCAACTTGCACACCTCAAATCTGGTTTCTCCTGACGTCGCTTCGCTATCCGCACAGGGAATTCAACTAGCGGCCAAAATGGCTTGCGACAACCAGATTTGATCACTAGCCTTACTTACCATCAACCAGCGATAAAGGCGAAGTCACCAACCACCACTTCTCAACTCCCAAATTTGACTACTACCCCGCAGAATTCTCCAACAGTCCAGAGCTGCTTCCAATACACTTACATAGAGACCCGATTAAATTCACCAAGTATACCAGCTCAAAGCTGGCCCGTCCCAGATCTGGTCTATACTAAACCCAATTAGTTAACTTAAATGTTCCAAAAATCTTTCGGGTCTCACACCCTGAACCCCCACACACTACGTCGTAGGGTGTTTGTCTCCACACTGACCACAGAAGATAGCCCTAGGGCTGCTACTGCTGCTCGAACTACCGGAACCAGAAGAACTAGAAACCTGCTTTTTCTTAAATTGATGGCCACGGGGCCTAAACCTGTGGCGTCCAGATTGTTGCGCTGACTGCTGGGGTTGCTGGGGTGACTGGGAAAATTGGGGAGGTTGGGCTCCTGGAACATTGGGACGTGTACCTTGTGCAGCTTGAGGCTGAATCCAAGACCTGCAGTTCCGTAACCCTTCCTCGATGTCCATTGCCTTGTCCACCACGTCCGCATAACTGGTACGTGAACCCGTCAAAAACAAGGAATAAAGATCCTCATTCAACCATTCGAAGAATCGGTTCCTCTTCACCCTCTCGCGGCCAGACACATGAGGAACATAGGCAAGGAGAGAAGAAAACCTTCGAGCATACTCTCCCACATACATGCTTACCTGAACCAAGTTATCAAACTCACGCTCCCGGGCATTCACATAGGACTTCGAAACATACTCCTGATGGAACGCAGTACAAAAACTGTCCCAAGTAATCCCCATAGCAGTCTCCTCTAGAGTACGTGAAGCACCTCTCCACCAGTGCTCTGCATTCTTCCTCAGCTGGAAGGTCGCCAAACTCAGTCTGTGCTCATCATCATAGCGCACTATATCAAATAGTCCGGTAATATGCTGAAACCAGGACTCAGCATCAGAACTATTCTCGTCACCATCGAAAGTCTGAGGATTCATCCGATGAAACCTCGCCATGATTAGTTCCATCTCAACCACATGGGCTGCCAAAACATCTACCTCGTCATCAACCTGCCTAGCACACCTACGAACAGGAAGACTACGCTCCATCTCCTCATTCTGACCCTCAAATTCAGTCGGGATTTGCCTGGTAGCTCTACCCCTACATCTAGGCGGCATCTAGGCAGACACTAATACAGTAAGATCACACAGCAAATATATCACGTAGTCAAGCACATGCAACAAGCAACAAAGTGCCTAGAATCAAGTGTGATTAAAAGAATTCGAGCTTATCCCAGTTTAAGCTCTGAGACCAAAAATGTCAGGCCGGTGCACATACAGAGATCTACCACGCAATAAACAACGGCGAAAGCATTTAAAAGTGGCTAAAATTTTCGCTTTGGCCTGACCTAGAAAACATAAGTTAAAAATACATTGATACTCAAAATATTGGTTTTGCAACAGCCCAAAAGCTTAACAGATGCATACACAAATACAACAATCACATAAAAAACATCGAGTGTCTCCCAAACAACAAAACTATCAAATCAGCAATAGAACATAACATCCTTACGGGACATTCCCCTGTGACGACTCTATTACATAATCATACAATATACATAACTGGGACACTCTATCCACCTCTCTGGGCACCACCAGCTGAGTCATCTCCACGACCAGCTGAGTAACTTTGGTAACCTGAACAACACAAAGATAAGCAAACAACCAGTCCCAGAGGGACATGGGGTCAAACCCCAGTACGAAGAGCAATACAAACAACAAATAGATGGCAACAGATATAAATACACGTGCTATGCATGAGACAACATGATATAAAGGCAGCAAAGAAGCTCAAGAACCAGCTCAACAGCTGTCAATAGATCGAACAAGAGGTAAGTGGCCACGAAGCATGTGAGAGTGTGGTAGCTATCCACTCTTCTCAACACACGGTACAAGAGCATAAACAGATCACTCAACCTGCTGTTGCCAAAGCTCATGAGAGCGTGGTAGCTATCCACTCGTCTCATAGTGGATAACAGATAACCCAACAGAGAGATGAGGAGCACGGTATTGCCGCTCGTCCTCAACACAGCTCCTGGTACACACGGGTTAGCACAACAACAACAAATGGCTAACAGATATGAGCTCAACAGGAAAGATGCGTGTATGCCAATGCAACAGCTTACAGTAATCAGCACAGAGGCTAGCAGTAAGCAACAACAATACGACAGCACACAATACACGCATATCAGCAAGCACACACATATATCCATGCCTACCCCAAAGCTGTAAGACAAGCTCAAATCCATACCTTCAGTTTCCGAGCTATAATTACCACAACAAGAGTCCCGAGTAACTCAAATCTGCCACCTGCTAGGCCAGACAACAACAACCAGCTCAGGGACATTACGCACAGAAACTCAAACTGGGAGCCACAGCTCAACCCAGCTCTATTCTACCTTTCTAGCACAGCAACTAGCTCTAAACGAAGCGCAAGGTAGAATCTAGTAGTTAATCAAAGCACTACCTGAATAGAAGAACCAAATCTGCCAGGACACGAACAACGACGCACTGTAGCCTCTTCGCGTTCTTCTTCCAGCTTAACCCATGTCAGGCCTTGTGCACAACACAGAGTTAAACCACGCAAAACAATAGCGGAAGCATACACACAACACTGTGCCTAAACTCAAGTGTGATCAAAAGAAATTGAGCTTATCCCAGCTTAAGCTCTGATACCAAAAATGTCAGGCCTCGTACACAAATCAGAGAAAAACCACATAAAGCACAACGCGGAAGAAATAAAATAGTGGCAAATTTTTCGCTTTGGCCTGACGGTTTAAAACATATAATTTAAAATACAATCATACTTAAAATATCCCAGTTTACAAACACTCAGTACAAGAGTACAAAATTTAGACAAATACAAGTACTACAGCATACAACTGAATCCCACAAGCACAGGGCATTCCCCGGCTATCAGTACTAGTACATATATGCTATACGCTAACTGGGACACTCTATCCACCTCCTGGGGCACCACCAGCTGGGTCAAAGCCACGACCAGCAGAGAAACCTGGAAAACCAGGAACTACACACAGGCAACAAACACAAGCCCCAGAGGGACATCGGGGTCAAACCCCAGTACGGAGAGCAACTGAAAAACAGCAATAGATAGCAACAGATAAAATGCAGATTCTATGCATGAGGAACAGGGCAACAAAGGATACAACCACAACAGGGAGCCAAAGAACTCAGGAATAGATCAACAGCTGGCAACAGATTCTGCAAAGTTAGTGGCCACGGTGTGTGTACAAGCATATGGGAATTATCCACTCATCTTTACACCACACCCGATACCAGGTGCTTCACAACTACTCAACCTGCCGTTGCCAACTCATGATGTGGTAGTTACCCACTCGGCCCATAGTGGCTAACTAAACCCAGTAGGGAGATGAGAGTGCGGTGCCGCTCGCCATCGCATCCTGGCACGCAACAGAACAATAGAACAACAACGCAAGGCTACAAGATCTGACTGGATATGAAAATATGTATGCAATGCAACAGCTTGCCATATAAATCACGAAACATATGCAAGCAACAACAATACAAAACAGAACACAGCATTACACATAATACCCATGCCAAATCCACGCTGTAAAACAAGCTCACATCCGCACCTCAAATCTTTGTGCAACAATTACTACAAACAGGGTCCAAGCAATGCAGATCCACCACCTGCTAAGAAAACACAAGCAACTGCTCAAGGACCGAAGCACAGAAAAGCAACAGCTGGGAGCTACGAACTCAACCAGCGCTATCTACCCCATCTAACTCAACAGAGAGCTCTAAACAACACAAGGTAGAATCTGAACACAGCCTGCGCTTAGACATGATGTTAGATTGACATAACCCAAGGATTTCAGGGGTGCTAAGATAAGGCCCTCCGGGCAGATCAAGATTGGAAGGCTGTTGAAGAGGAGCGACAGCTCAAGAGGCAGGCCTTCAGGCAGAAAGACCAGAAGTCCTTTAAGAAACATAACCGGAATCAGCAGAGGCCTCAGGATCCAAAACCTCTGTAACCCCAACCTATCAGTGCAGTCCCTGCCACCAACAACCGGCCAGTTTGTCCCAAATGCCAGAAGAATCACCCTGGTCCATGTAGGATTGGTCAAAACGTCTGCTACAGATGTGGTGTGCCAGGACACTTCATTCGAGATTGCCCAAATCGAAGCAGCTGGTGACCAGTAGACCTTTTGTTATGACAGCTGAGCAAGCCAACCCCGATTCGACTGTGGTTACAGGTAAGATATTGATTTCTGGTATGCCCTCCCTATAGCTTTGATAGATTCAGGTGAAACTCACTCGTTTATAGCAGCAAAGTTTGCTAAGAAGTTACCCTTCAAACAAGACAAATTAACCATAGGATTTTGTGTGACTATACCCTCAGGAGAGGAACTGGTGTCCCATGGTTTATTTCGTGATTTAGAACTTAGGCTTCAAGGGCGTTGGATTACAGTTGACTTAATTGTGCTACCTATGCCTGAGTTTGATTTAATTCTGGGTATTGACTGGTTAACTAAGTATGGGAGTGATTGATTTTAAGTCCAGAACAGTGGTGGTCCCAAAGCTGTTTAAGGAAATGTGGAGTAGGATTTTTGGAAAGTCTATCGCCCCTAGCTACTGTTAGTAAACCTCAACTGTCAGAAGTAGAAGTAGTGAATGAGTTTCCTGAAGTTTTTCCATAGGACATCCATGGACTACCACCAGATAGAGAGTTGGAATTTGCAATTGATCTAGTACTAGGATCAGCGCCTATTTCAAGACCACCTTTTCGCCTTGCTCCAACAGAGATGAGGGAATTAAAGGAACAGATCCAAGACCTGTTGGATAAGAGATTCATTTGACCTAGTACGTCACCATGGGGAGCCCCTATTTTGTTTGTCAAAAAGAAGGATGGGAGTTTAAGGTTGTGTATAGATTATTGAGAGCTGAACAAGCTGACAGTTAAGAATAAATATCCCCTTCCTAGGATTGAGGATTTGTTTGACCAGTTGAAGGGATCAACAGTCTTTTATAATATCGACTTGAGATCTGGTTATCACCAATTGAAGATCAAGCCAGTCGATATTGTGAGACCTGAATTTGTGTAAAGGATTAATTGTTGAATTAATCAAGTTTTTAGTGATTTCTGGTGGTTCAGATTTCATTTTGAATGTTTGGGTTGCATTTTTCGAGTTGAGAATCATATTGGACCAATTCTGGAAATTTTGAGATTTTCGAAAATTTGGTCAAAACTGTCGACAGATCTCATGACGTCAGCAGCGTGTGTTGTCGTCGTGTGGCTGACATAAGCGTTGCTGTTGAGATATGTGGTTGAGATCTGTTCAGCGTGCTTTCTGTGGTGCGACGCCGTTTAGTGAACGCGGGAGGAAAGATCTGTTTTGTTTAGTTGGCTTTCGAAAGTTTAGACCTGATGATGTAAGCATATCTGTTGTGTTGCGCGCGACTAGTATAGTGACCAGACCTGCTTGCGTAAGCAAACCTCTCCGCGGTTTTGTTGATGCGACGTCGTTTTGGGGTTTTAGTGTATTTTAGCGCCTGCGTTGGTTTTGCGAGATCTGTTGAGTAATTGGAATAATTGAACAGATCTCTCGCGCTTATAATTAGAAACGTTGGCTTCGTTTCTTTTCCCCAAAAATCCCATACTTAGAAAATATTTCTCTCGACTTCGTCCACTGTTTCCTCAACCCTTGTCACTATTTACCGTGAGCTTCTCCGGTAGATCCCCGTTGATTCCGGCCACCGTTTTTCACGTTTGAGGTAGCGTTGGACTCCTCTTGGAAAGCTCTTTCACCTCGTACCCATTTCAGAGGTTGTCTTTGGCTGGAGCGAAAGTACGAAGTTGCTGTTTGTGTTCGTGCTTTTCGAAGTACAGGTAGCTTTCGATCTAGCTTAAGATCTTGTTATAGAACTTGTTTTAAGCTTCCTGTTAGGTTGATTGGGTAGGAGTGAAGGCTAGTTTGTGCCTCTGAATTTCCAGCCGTGAGCTCTTGAGAAATTGGCCGTGAGTTTGGCTGTTTTTCCTGAAATCTGTGTGTTGTGTTTTGGGCAGATTTGTGCAGGCAGGGAGTTGCTTGTTCTTTGAGGAAATTAAGGTACGGGTTGAGCTTGTAAATTCCAGCAAGGTGACGGCTTGGATGAATTGTGAGATGGCTTTGAGTGTTATGTGATTAATTGCCTGTTGAGGCTGCCGATCTATGAGATGG
>KV001742.1:117613-135041 GCA_001598015.1 Dorcoceras hygrometricum | reverse complement strand
CGTTTCCAGCCGGTGATCAGTATTTCTTCGTTTCTTCTCTTCAGGTGGAACCACAGATTGTGATGGACATCAGGGAGGCGCAGAGGACCGACCCCTACATCCATGAGTTGAGGATTAAGGTGCAGTCGGGTCAGTCTGATGATTTCTCTGTTGCCGCTGATGGATGTTTGAGGTTCAGAGAGAGATTAGTAGTTCCGAACCTGATTGATCTGAAGGAGACTCTCATGAATGAAGCACATTGTAGCCGATACAGTGTGCATCCAGGCGAACGAAAGATGTACCATGCCTTGAAGTCTCACTACTGGTGGACAGGTATGAAGAGCGACATTTCTGCTTTTGTTGCTAGATGTCTGAATTGCCAATAGGTCAAGGCTGAGAGGATGAGACCTAATGGTTTGCTGCAGAGCTTGGAGGTGCCCCAATGGA
Source organism: Dorcoceras hygrometricum (assembly GCA_001598015.1). Lineage (NCBI taxonomy): Eukaryota > Viridiplantae > Streptophyta > Magnoliopsida > Lamiales > Gesneriaceae > Dorcoceras > Dorcoceras hygrometricum. The sequence continues at coordinate 134,615 of KV001742.1, read as the reverse complement.
ATTGGGAGCACATCGCCATGGATTTCGTGACTCATTTACCTCGATCGAGTAGGGGATGCGATGCAATTTGGGTCGTTATTGATAGACTTTCGAAGTCAGCCCATTTCATTCCCTATGATGTGAGGTGCTCGATGAAAAAGATGGCGAAATTATACATCGACCATGTGATTAGATTGCATGGAGTTCCGGTTTCGATAGTGTCTGACAGAGATCCAAGGTTTACTTCTCGCTTTTGGAAGAGTCTGCAAGCAGCAATGGGTTCGAGATTGGCGATGAGCACAGCCTATCACCCACAGACAGACGGACAGTCTGAGCGGACTATCCAGACTTTAGAGGATATGCTGCGAGCGTTAGTGATGGATTTCAGCGGTGGCTGGAAGGATTCGCTAACTTTGGTTGAGTTTTAATATAACAACAGCTACCAGGTGACTATCGGAATGGCTCCGTTTGAGGCGTTGTATGGTCGAAAGTGCAGATCCCCGATCTGTTGGGAAGAAGTTGGCAAGAGACAGCTTTCTACACCGGAGTTCGTTCAGCATATGAGAGATCAAATTGATTTGATCCGGAGTAGAATGAAGGCTGCTTTTGAGCCAGATATCTCTTATCTCTTCTTCTCCAAACCCTCGATTTTAGCTACTGTTCACCGTCACTTTCTATCGCGATTTGCCGTTGATTCCAGCCTCCGTTTTTCGAGTTCTTGGTAGCGTTGGAAACCTCTTGAGAAGGCCTTTCTTTTCCTACCAATCTTGGAGGCTGTGTTGAGCTGGAGCGAGAACGCGAAACGGCTGAATTGAGCAGTAAGTTGCGCCGTGCGTTTCTATCCTTGGGTGAGCTTTCTTTCGTTGATTTGAGCTAAGATATTAGGTATCTTTGGCAGATTTAAGCTTCTAGGAATTTTGAAGGGTAATTGTCGAGGAAGCTTCAAAGGCAGTAAGCTTGGGTTGTTGCTGGACGTGTCTTTGTTGAGAATCTGTTAGGTAATTCGAAGAGGAAAGGTACGATTGAGCAGCCCTTCGCAGTTGAGCATGAACATGGCTAGTTTCAATGTTGTGAATTGCGGTTATGTGAATTACGTGGAACAGTTTGATGAATTGATTGAGTTTTTCATTCTGTTTGCACGTATTATGAATTGTATGCATTATGCATTGATATCGAATGGCATTCATGCATACATCTTGAGCCTGAATTGATAAATTGACTTGATTACCTGATTGGGTGCCACTTTGTGACTGGCCGACTGTTGAGTCGTGTCCGAAAAGTCCAACGCTATCGTCGGAGTGGTGACTACCGGATTCGAGTGTCTACCACCGAGCTGTGATGGGTTGACGGGCCCCGATGATCACGGACCGATGATTTCCACCGGCTGATTGGCTGTGTGTGGTATAGAGGCTTGATTTGAGTTGCCAGTTGATAGACTGGTCTAGATATCCGACTTCTTGATAGCCCTCATGCATTCATAGCATTGATTTATAGCATGTTGCATGTTTACCTGCTTTGATAGCTCTTCGTACTGAGGCTTGACCTCGTATTTGTTTCCTGCTTTGTCTTGCTTGGTCTGCGTGCCCATTTGCAGGAGCTCTAGGTAACCAAGCTGGGCAGAGTGGAAGTTCAGCTGGTCGATCCCCTCATCCCTGAGTCCCAGTTTACTTATGATATATATTAAACCGGGGGATGCCCCGTGTTTTATTGTATTTGGGGGATCTGTATTTTGAATTGAATTACGTGGTTGCTTGTGGTATGAGTTTGATTTAACTTATATTTTGAATATCGAATATTTTGAATGTATGATTTGAAGTTCAGGCCATTGTATTTCGAAAAAAATTTTAAGCCCTGATTTTAAGCATATAACATACATAAGGCATGACATAACATAACATAAAAACGTATGAGTCGTATCATGAAGTGTGGACCATGTTCGATTGATCAATCTGAAAACCAACGTACGTGGCGGTGCGGTTCACCCGACCTTACCTCGGGATCCCTCACACCTCTATGTTTTCCACTTCACCATGCCATAAACACATGGATCCATAAACTCGTAATACATGAACAGAAGTTCATCGGGCCAGGTATCCCGAATCCCCTCATCGTAAACTTGCCACAAATCTCTTCAATCCCTCAATTTTTTCTTTTAAAACATGCTAACCTTTCATAAATCATTCTTGATGCGTGCATTTCATAGAAATCATGCAATTTAAAAGCTTATCCCGTCAATATATATTTAATTCTTTCCTTTAAAACATTAACGTACATAGGATACTACATATATAATTAAATATATATCACGGGATTCTACATTTTCCACTTCGGTCAAGGACTGGTTCAGGAGTCTGGCCAACTACTTCTAGACTTAGCATTACAATTGACTTAACCCAAGACTTATAAGAATTCCCCTTAAAATTTCTAACACATTCCAATTTTGACTTAATTCAAAATCGCATGATCAATTTTTACCCTAATTAACATCCAATTTTGACTTTAAAATCTTAAGTCCAATTTTGACTGATTTCAAAATCAATTTTGACTTAGAATAACTTGACCAATTTTGACTTTAAAATAATTTGATCAATTTGACTTTAAAATAAAAGTAAGGGTCAAGTTTGACTAAAAATCGAAACTCACATAATCAATTTTGACCAATTAAAATTCCATGGTCAAACTTGACTTAATTAAAATATCCAAAGATTCCAAATTTGATTTTAAAAAATTAAAATATGGGATAATGTCCAAATTAATTAAAAGTTTGACCAAAATAATATACTTTAAAGATTTGACCAAAAACATTAAAATTGGACCTTAGATTTAAAATTAAAATAACCCTGTCCGACATTAAAATAACTCGGACCAACTTTAAAATATTTTGACTCGAGACTCGACTAATCGATCCGATCCAACCGAACCAATCGGTCCAAACAACCCAAACCTAAACCCCCATGCTAGCCGCCGCCGAGCGCAGCTCACACTCACCAAACAGTTCGCACTCACATATCAGCCCATGCTCACATATCAGGACGCGCTTGATACTTAGATCAAGCTCACACATATTACACTTTCAAGACATCTTACACCCTCATTTCCCAGCTCACACTCGCCAAACAGTTCGCACTCACATATCAGCTCGTGCACTCAGCTGATCTCTCGCGTATGCATATCTCGCACCATCCAGCTCAGAAGAGCTAAGCCAGCTCACACCTGATCTGATACACAGCAAACAACGCTGGCCTACACGGGATGCTAATACCAGCTTACGCTTAAGCTGATACCACTAAACGATGCAGCTCAACGAACAGGAGAATTAATGTTACCTATGACCTGCTCGGGTGGATGATTTCTATTCCACCAAAGATCAGATCCGATTGGATTTTCTCCTTGTTTTGATTGGATGTCTGGCTGGATGGTCATATCTGGATTGCTTGATGTCAATTGATAAGATCCTTGTTCCAGATTTGATCCAGATATCAGTTGAGATGTGCTCACATTTTGTGCATCAGATGTTGATTGATGTACTATGGGATCTGGTTGTGCAACATCTTGAGCATTGGTTGCTTCAGTTCCAGCAACTGTCACACTTTATGAGATCTGATCCTGCGTTGGGTCAACGTTAGTCAAATCAACAACCACTGGTTACCTATCAGATCTGTTTGAGCGTTGTTTGTTGTGCGGCGTGTCCAGCTCTGGTTGTAACTCTACTGAGTATTTTTGTTGTGGCACGTCATCATCTGAGTCATCAAGACTGGATGATTCTAGTCGTGTGCATAAATCATTGAGGCTCGCAACTGAGTTGGATCTAAAACTAGTCTCATAAGAATCAGACTTCGATTATTGAAAACTCGATAAGCTTTGCTCACCGCTGAATAACCTAGGAAGATACCTGCATCAGAGTTTGCATCAAAAGCTATTTGGTGCTTTTTACCATTATTATGAATGAAACATCTGCACCCAAACACCCTGAAATATGATATGTCAGGTTTCTTTCCACTCCAGATCTCATAAGGTGTTTTATCATGCAACTTATTTATCATTGATCTGTTTTGAGTGTAGCAAGCTGTATTAACTGCTTCTGCCCAAAATTTTTGAGAAATATCGGAGTAAGCAATCATAGATCTAGTAGCTTCTTTTAAAGTATGATTTGTCCAATCAACCAGCCCGTTCTGTTGAGGAGTTATAGCTGCAGAAAGCTCATGCTTTATCCCTATGTCATCCAGATAAGAAGATAATCTTTGATTTAAAAACTCGGTACCTCGATCGCTTCTTATCCTGTTGACTGTACAAGATCTGTCATTTTGCAAACGTTTTAAAAGCCGAATCAGTTGGTCAGCGGTATCAGATTTTGATTTTAAAAACAGCACCCAAGTGAATTTTGTAAAATCATCGAAAACAACTAGGGTGTAGTTTGTTCCCCTAAGCTCGTTACGGGAATAGGACCAAAAAGATCCATATGTAAAATCTCTAGGCTTCGGGAAGAATGTTTACCGCCTTTCTTTTTAAAAGTAGAACGGATTTGTTTACCAAGCTGACATGCGGCACAGATCTTGTCTTTAGAAAAATTGATTTTAGGCATACCAGAAACCAGTTCATGCTGACTAAATTTGGCAAGCGTTTTAAATTTTAGATGATTCATTCGCTGATGCCATAGCCAACTCTTGGAGGAGTCAGCTGCAAGGCAGATCTGTTCAGATCCCATTGGTTCTGACCAATTTATAATGTAGGTATTCCCCGATCTTTTACCTACCAATACAGTCAGACCTTCTGGACTCCGAACTGTGCAAGTGTGCTTTTGAAAGCTAACTGTGTAACCCTTGTCACATAGCTGACTTATACTAATTAAGTTATAGCACAGATTCTCAACAACTAAAATATCAGATATTGAAATGTTACCGTGGATAAGCTTACCCTTACCCACAGTGTTACCATGTGAGTTATCACCAAAAATGATTTTTGCTCCTTTGTGAGGTGTCACATCTGATTAACAGCTTTGGGTTTCCAGTCATGTGTCGTGCACACCCACTATCCAGGTACCACATGATTGACTCATCTCCAGCCTTGTACCTATTGCCCTGCAAACACGAAAACAAATTTTGGTACCCAATTTTACTTGGGTCCAGATCGGATTACCCCTTTCGGGACCCGTACTTGAATTACCTTAACAGTTTTCCCAGTATGAAAGTCCATAAGGGTGTGTGCAGGAATATGGAGAGACCTGTAAGCTTTGTTTTGGTATTTTGACCATTCAGATCTCTTTGGGGCTGAATCTTTCTCCATTCAGATTTGACCTTCTTAGAACCACGTCTTTGTTGGTTCTGAACAATCGAATTGGATCCAGCTTTCGCCTTTTCCTTGTCAAGTCTGTTCTTTAGCCAACTAGACTTAGAGTTCTTGGGTCTGACATACCAGCTTTCCCTTTCTGATTCAGTTTCCCCGAGATCTGGTCATCATACCTTACCGACTCGCATGTATCATGTATCACACTGGCTTTGACAAAATTCATCTTTTTGAATTTGTCATATACCATATTTGACTGAGTACAGGTCTTTCCAGAACTGCTTTCACCAGCATTGAAACCTAAGCCAGATTTATCATTTAATGACTTTTGAGTTTCATGCAGCTTGCTTAGAGAAACAGAAGACTGGGTCCAGGAGCTCATTATCAAATTTAACCTTTCATTTTCTGATTCGAGCTCACAGGATCTTAATCTCAACAATTCATTCTCAGTCTTTAGCTTACTCAACTCGATTTGTAAACTATCAGTTTCACCAAGTTGATCGGTCATTGGTTCCACTGAACTATTTTTCAAATCCATGTTTTCAGATTTGACTTTCTCAAATGTTTGAGAAAGCTTCTTGTACTCATGGACCATTTCATTGAGTGCGTTGATTAGGTCCTCACATGTGAATCAATGTTTGAGAAATCAAATACCTCGTCATCAGAAGGTTGATTAGCCATCAGGCAGTGAACTTCCTCATGTTCACTATCGCTTGATGAAGAGCTACTGGATGAGGAATCGGAATCTGAATCTGCCCAGTTTTTGTTGCTTTCTTCTGCAACAAGAACTTTTCTATCATTCTTTTTGTAGGGTTTTTTGTCAGATCTTGACCTCATCCTTATTTCTTTTGATCTTTCCTTGGATCTGTCGTCCTTCTTCTCATCCCTTTTGGGTCTGTCCTCCTTATTTGGCCTGTTACAGTCAGCAGCAAAGTGACCTGGACGACCACAGTTGAAACAGTTCATATCAGTAGATAATTTTTCAGATTTGTTAACATTATTATAAGAAAAAGAGGGGTTATAGGATCTTCTCAGGAATTTCCCAAACTTCTTGACGAAGAGGGACATTGCATCATTGCTGAGTTGTTCGGCAGATTTTCTCGATGAGCACTGTTCAGAAGTTGTTGCTGCCAAAGCTTTAGTTGGTTGAGATGTAGACGGTCCTGCCTCAGATCTTGTTTCTAACTCAAACTCATATGCCTTCAGGTTTGCAAACAGATCATGAAGCTCCAATTTGTTTAGGTCCTTAGACTCCCGCATAGCCATTGTCTTTACATCCCACTCCCTGGGAAACGCTCGCATCACTTTAAGTGCTAACTCTCGGTTGCTGTATTCCTCGCCCAAACTTGTGAGCTCTATCACAACAAACTGAAACACTCGTCGAACTTAGCCATGGTCTCTCCCTCTCGCATTTTGATTGATTCATATTTATGTTGGGCCACAGTAAGTTTATTCTCCTTGATTTCATCGTTTCCCTCACAGATTTGAATCAGCTTCTCCCAAATCTCCTTCGTTGTGGCACGGATTTTGATATTGTTGAACATGTTTTTATCCAGCGTCTTGTAAAGAATATTCTTAGCCACATTGTCCAGATTTTCCTTTTTCTTGTCCTCACTTGTGTATTCATGTCAATTCTTTTCAACCCACTGAGGTGCTCCTTCAGTTATAGCTATTGTAGTGTTGGCTTTCAAGATCTTCATGGGAACATTCGTGATGACATACCACATGTCATCATCTTGCACGGACAAGTGCGCTTGCATCCTGATCTTCCAATCGTCATAGTCCTCCTTCGAAAACATGGGAATCTTGTTATGTGAGGTAGACATATTGAAATATATATAAAGCACAAAAGACAAACTGTTCAATAACTGAGATGCGCATGCTCTGATACCAATTGATATGATCAATATGGATCGAAAACAACCTAAAGAGTTCAGAAGGGGGGGGGGGTTGAATGAACTCTTAGTATTTTAAATTTTTGAAACCTTTAAAAGTAATTTTACAAGCGCCCTGCTTAACTCATATCTGAGTTACCAGATCTGAGGTATCTCAGTTCGAAATCTGATTTCTCGACTAACAATAAATGTGCGTAAAAGAGTCGATCAACCAGTGAAAAATATAAATGTAAATGCGATACTGTACAGTAAAAGTGCAAGTTTCAGAGTTTGTTTATGGAAGTTCGGATATCAAATCCTACGTCTCCCCTTCTTCCTTTGCAGGAAGGTTACACTAGAAGAAATTTGATGCACACAGCTTCTGTCTACACCCAGTCACCGAGCCTCGCTCAAGATGAACACCTAGCAACTTCAACTACAAGCAGATACGATTGCTTAATACAATCAATGTAATTTTCAAGACTGCTTCACAGAGCAAGTCTTTTACAGACTCAAAGATAAATGTTACAATGAAATACGATGCTATTGAGTACTGTAGATCTTCTAGTTCTTTTATCATCAAGAACTGTTTACAAATGTAAACCAGAAGAACTTGAAGGTTAAACTATGAAGGATAAACTTGACTGTTCTTCGAGTTGTAATACTGGACATAGAATCTTTTTGCAATGAAAATTTCTAGTGAGTATTTGAGAGCTTTTTGATGATAAAGAATGAACGTTGTGAATCACTGATAGCGTAGAGGAGCAGAAGACACAGAAGAACTTCTTCATTTGAATTCTTCAGCCTTTTATATTATTTGTCTTCAACGGTCATTAAATGTAGCCAGTAGAGATAAGCTCTTTTGCATATCTTTATTGTATCATAGAATTTAATGCTCCATTAATGCCATACAAAAGGTAAACTGCGCTCGTCATGGCTAAATTGACTTATATTCCAAAGCGTGTAATCATCTTATCAAGCATTCTGCGCACTGTGCAATTTTACCCAAAATAGCTCTGATCTTGTCTCCTTAATTCCAGCCTTTTATATGATATAAACTTTGACTGTGAGGAATCAGATTTCAAGAATTGTGATTAATTGGATTTTGGGTTAGATTAGTCACGAGAATTAAGATTTTTGGATTTTAGACTTTCGATTTTTGGTGAAATCTGATTTGAGAAAATTCAGATCTCTAGTTGGAGTTGTCCAGATTTTTTTCGGGTTTATCGGGTGAAATCTGGTTGTGAATTGGGGTCGAATTTGTTAGATTTTGATAGAAATCTAGTTCCCTGAGTGTTAGCGTGTATTGCCGCGAGATTTAGGTGATACGCCGTAGTTCTGATGAGGTATGGATGTTCGAGAGTGGCGCGAGAGTGCAGCGCTTTTGTTTCGCATTTCCAGATGTCAACGCTGGTCAACGGAACTGTAACGGGTGATCGCTGGAGTGAGAGATCTGGTTTCGTTGTATTGAACGCGGGTGATTGTTCGCGTGTAGAGATCTGGTAGCGTAGCGCGTTCGAGTGAGAGGGTGCCACGTGTTGGTCAACATGTAGAGTTGACGTCAGGTGTAGCGCGTTTAGTCGAGAGATCTGTTTCGAGCGCTAGCATTGCGATTTGAGGAGAGATATGTTTCACTGTGCGACATCGTTTGGATTAGTGGCTACGTCGTCGTTTTAGTATTTCGCATTGCTAAGGCGTAGAGATCTGTTTTAGTGTGGCGCGTTAGGAGACCAGCGATGTGTTGAGCGCTGAGATCTGTTTGGGCGTTACGCTGTCATTTTGGCTTGTGCGCGAGCGTTTGTTGTTAACGCTGGGATCTGGTGGTTATTAGCGTTGTTTGAGAGATCTGTTTGACGCTATTTTATGTTGCAGGGATCTGTTTTTGTCGGTGTTGGACTTAGACAGTAGCGTTTGAATTGAGGAATAAATAGAAGTGTTGAATTACACTTAGAATATTTCTCAACCCGACATTTCTTATCCTTCTGTTCGAAACCCTCGATTAGCTACTGTACACCGTAACTTTCCACCGCCGATTTCCGTCGTTTCCAGCCTTTGTTTTTGACGATCTTGGTGGCGCTAAGTTCACCTAGCTTAGCTCTTTCGTTTGCTACCCATTTGAGACCCTGAATTAACGCTGGAGTGGAAGTGTAAAGTTTTTGCGTGTTCGTGAGTCGCTTGTTCCGTTGAGCAGATTCTGTCTTCAGCTCTTTTGAGCTTGTGGGTGAGCATTCTTCGTTGTTTTGAACCTTACTCTTGTTGTTAGTACCTGAGTAGCTAGGTAGAACTTGTGTTGAGTCCTGGCCGTAGGTATTAGAGTGTTCAGGTTCAGATAAGATGTTGAGTACCTTGTACAGATTTTAGTTGTTGGTACCTTCTGCCTTGCATTAACGAAGCCAGGAGAAGCAGGCCGTGAGTTTCTGCCGTGCCCTGTTCGAATTTGTGAGGTAGAATCTTGAGAATTGGAGGTACGAATTGAGCAGCTCTTAATAGCTTGAAGCGTGAACATGGCTGTAGTTTACTGCTATGAAATCTGTTGGCCTGCTGCTGTGATTTTACGTGAAACAGTTTGATAAATGGCTTGAGTTTATGCACTGTTTTTACGTATTGAATGATATGCATTGAGCATTGATATTTGATTGGCATACATGCGTACATGGATAATGGCTTGAGTTTATGCACTGTTTTTACGTATTGAATGATATGCATTGAGCATTGATATTTGATTGGCATACATGCGTACATATTGAGCCTGACAGATTGATTGATGACCTGATTGAGAGCCACGTTGCGACTGGCCGACAGAGTTGTCGTGCTCGAAAAGTCTAACGCTATCATCGGAGTGGTGACTACCGGATTCAAGTGTCTACCACCGAGCTGTGATGGGCTGATGGGCCCCGATGATCACGGACCGATGATTTCCATCGATCGATTTGCTGTGCATGGTATAGAGGCTCTCTTGAGATGATTTGCCAGTTGATTTGCTGGTCTAGCTATCCGATCTTTGATAGCCCCCATGCATTCCATAGCATTGATTATAGCATGTTGCATGTTAGCTGTATCGATTAGCTATTCGTACTGAGGCTTGACCTCGTATTTGTTTTCCTGCTTTGTGTTGTCTGGGTCTGTGTTACCCATTTGCAGGAGCTTCAGGTAACCAAGCTGGACAGAGTGGAGGTTCAGCTGGTCGATCCCCGTTTCCTTGAGTCCCAGTCTATTTTATTATGTATTGAACCGGGGGATGCCCCGTGTTTCTATGTATCGGGGATCTGTATTTGATTTGAGATTTATTGTTACCTGGTTTGTATGAGTTTGATTTAACTCGTATTTTGAGTATTGCTATTTTGAATGAATGTTGGTAGTTCAGGCCCAAACTATTTCGAAAAATTTTTAAGCCCGTTTTTACGCTTCCGTGATTATGTGCTTTATTTGTGCTATTTTATTGAGTAATTAGCACGGGGCCTGACATTGACCGTTGATTCTCTTTAAATAATTCTTTGATAACTTTTGAAGAGAATCGAAGCTCACACTTGAGTATTCTTGCAATTTTGTCATATCTGAATGCTTAGAGAATTTGCAAGGGTACTGTACTCAAATCTGAATTGTCCTCGAATCTGTTATACTCACTGAGCATTCTGTAACCACTTCTGAAATACTGAGATCTGAAGTAACTAAGTTGATACTGTTTATATATGATATTCTCAAATATGAATAATACCACTTGAGTCAATATACCACAATCTGTTACTGGGGCCTCTGAATCAAGTCAGAATAAACTTTGCTCTAACAACAGATCTCTTACTGTAGTCAAGTCTGAAAGACCTCAAGTCTGAACAACTGTCCCGATATCTGAATTAAATGACCCGAATACTCAACTGATCCAAATAACCAAATCTGATTCGAAAGCATCAACCAAATAACAGAAATCTTAATCTCTGAATACTTAACTCTGCTCAGTTCTGAATACTTCCCGAAAAGTCAACTCAGATGTCAATGCTTAACTCAGAATACACGAAACTTAAAGACTGCAACTTAATAGCATGACGTCACGAGATCTGAAGAGTTCCCTACTCTTGTTTTCTGCGAATACTTAAGATCATTTTTCAGTCTTAACCAAAACTTATAAATTTTATCTTAACAGTTTTTGCTAGAGCTTTCATAGTACGGCTCTGATTCATCTTTTTCTCTTGCTCAAACTCATAAGCCTTTATATTTGTGAATAGGTCGTGGAGCTCCATCTTGTTGAGGTCCTTTGATTACCTCATCGCCATTGTCTTTACGTCCCACTCCTTGGGAAGTGATCTCAAGACCTTCAGAGCGAGCTCCTTGTTTTGCTATACTCTTTTCCGAGTCTGGTCAGCTCTATCACCAGTGAGCTGAATCTGTCATCGAACTCAGAAAATATTTTTCCAGATCTCATCCTCATCGATTCAAACTTTTTGAGAGCGATTGTAAGCTTGTTATCCATGGGTTGTTCATTGCACTCGTAGATTTGAATCAACTTCTCCCAGATATCTTTGGCAGTGATGCAGGTATGAATCTTATTGAACATATATTTTCCAGTGTCTTGCATAGAATATCATTTGCCACGTTGTCTAGGTTTGCCTTCTTTTTATCTTCAGAAGTCCACTCCAATCTGGGCTTCTCAACCCATTGTGCTGCACCGGCAAAGATGGCTACAACTGTATTAGGCTTCATTATCTTTATCGGGCCATTGGTGATGACGAACCACGTATCGTCTTCTTGAGCTGCCAGGTGGCTTGCATCCTTATCTTCCAAAAATCATATTCATCATTGGAAAACATATAATTTTGTTGTGAGAAATAGACATATTTAATAATTTCAAGCACAATTTATTCAAACACTGAGCTAAACTCTCTGATACCACTTGCTGGGATAAAAAATATAGTTCAACTAACAGCTCGGGAGTTAGGAGGGGGGTGAATGAACTCCTTCACAATTTTTCACGAAAATTCTTTTAAAACAATTTTACAAGCCTTCGGCTTAACACTGAGCTGAGTTACCATTTCGAGGGATCTCAGCGTGATTTGTTCTCTCCAGTAACAAAAATATGTGCAGAATGAACTCGATTGAACAGTGAACAGATTTTAAAACTGAAAGAAGTAAAATATAAGGGACGAGAGTTTGTTTATGGAAGTTCGGAGCTGAAACTTACGTCTCCCCTTATCCTTGTTCAGGAAGGATTCCACTAAAATAATTTGATTACAGCAGCTTCTGCAATAAACCAATCCCAATAGCCACAAGTGTGACAACTCCTAGCACTCTACGACAGATTACAGACACGTGAACTTTTCCGCTATTACAATGATCAGCTCTGAGCCGATTAAGCTACGATTGAGTGGTTACAACTCAGAAAAATGACTTTGAAGATTTTGGGAGAAAAGTCAAAATGAGACGATGAATGAACAGTAAAAGTGTTTTTGCTCGATCTGATATCTCAAGCTTTCTATTATTTCGTCGTGTGTATATCTGAAGTGCTCGTCACCTCTTGTTTTATTTATAGATCTTCTGATCTGCTCAATCCTTTGAATGATTGATCTTCTGGCTAATTGATCTTCTTTCCATTTTCGAAAGACTTACATTTTTTCATATCAGAATCATTGGAAGGTTACCGTTAGGTACAGAAATAACGTCCGGTAATTTAGCCAGTAATTGAGCACTTGATTCGATCTGATCTGAATGAGATATGTTTTTGTTAATCTCAGATCCTGAGTTGTGCGAACTTTGCTCTAATCTGAATGTTTTTTAAGCTCTGAGCTGTTCGCTCTTCTTCTTTTCTAAGATGATCTTGTTATCATCTGCTCTAATCTGCTTCATTTTTCTTTGTATAGCTCTGAGCTGTTTCGTTCTTCTCTGTATATGTGACGCCCGAACCCAACGGGGCCACGAAAATTGGGTAAATAAAAATTTTCGAATAAAAGAAGGGCTAAAAGATAATTTGATAAGCTACATTTCTTATAACTCAAAAGAAACAAAACACAAGACAAAATTCGAGATCAGCAGGTACATAAGTTCGCGCGCTACTGCTAAAACATTTGCGGAAAACAGAGTATTTCATATAACTTTGCAATTGCGGTTTACAACAGCTGATATTCTATGTAAATATACAACCATTGCTACTGATTTAATACAGTACACTTAAACAAAACGATACAACTTAGACACGGAAAAACATAGGCCTTGGATAAACACAACGCCACCCATCTGTTGATTTCAAGTTTCACCTGTTGTTCCTCCATCAGTTGTCGTACCTGCACCGTTTTAAAAGCTAGTGAGCCTAAAGGCTCAGCAAGTAAAATCTGAGTAGTAACAATTTCATAAAACGCAGGCAGACATCTGTGCAATACATATGTTAAGGAACTTCAATATACAATATCTTTTTCGTAAACATTTCAATGGCAGAAACAGGGGATGTTAACCTAGCTTCTCATTTCTTTCAATTTCATTTTCAGTTGATCATGGCATATAAGTTCTATGTGGTCCAGTTTGCACTTTGATCAAAATGACTCCCGATATCAGTTTTAGCCTATAGCTCATATGAAAGGGCAGTCGACGCTGATATTATATGTAAATATACAACCATTGCTACTGATTTAATACAGTACACTTAAACAAAACGATACAACTTAGACACGGAAAAACATAGGCCTTGGATAAACACAACGCCACCCATCTGCTGATTTCAAGTTTCACCTGCTGTTCCTCCACCAGTTGTCGTACCTGCACCGTTTTAAAAGCTAGTGAGCCTAAAGGCTCAGCAAGTAAAATCTGAGTAGTAACAATTTCATAAAACGCAGGCAGACATCTGTGCAATACATATGTTAAGGAACTTCAATATACAATATCTTTTTCGTAAAAATTTCAATGGCAGAAACAGGGGATGTTAACCTAGCTTCTCATTTCTTTCAATTTCATTTTCAGTTGATCATGGCATATAAGTTCTATGTGGTCCAGTTTGCACTTTGATCAAAATGACTCCCGATATCAGTTTTAGCATATAGCTCATATGAAAGGGCAGTCGACATCTAGACAACTGCTCACCCTTCTCCTTGGTGACCTTAACTATCTATGCCATAATCTAAAACATCTTTTGTTCCTTAACAATACTTTCTTTAAACATTCCTGTAAATCATCGGATTCCATCATTTTAAACATTTGCTTCCCATTTTAAAACTTTACTGAGTATCGAATTCGACTTTGGAAACATATCGCAAAACTGGAACTGGATGAAAGAAAACCAGTCGTAAGGAATAGTATCAGTCGCAAGACTAATACCTGCTGAATGAACAGCACCAGTCGCAACAAATAGAAACCAGTCGCGAGGTATTTTAAATAAGTATAAAGTGAAACGATGTCGTTGGGGTGATCAGCAGATGAAATAACAAGACTACCTGTTGATCTTTGTATAAAGTGAAACGATGTCGTTGGGGTGATCAGCAGATGAAATAACAAGACTATCTGCTGATCTTTGTATAAAGTGAAACGATGTCGTTAGCACGTAAATCAGTCACAAGGAAAAACGCTATCACGATTATATAAATGAATAGTACCAGTCACAAGACTAGTACCAGCTGAAATGAACAATACTTATATTGAATCAAGCAACTGCTGAATTATTACTATGGAATGCATCTGCTGATGAACAGTGCATCTGCTGATTTTAGGAAAATTTCGCAACTGCTGAATTCTAACAAAGGAAATACAGCTGCTGAATTCAAAATCACAATGCAGCTGCTGATTCCTAATCAAACTCTCAGTTTCTTCTAGAGGAATACTGCTTCTAGTTCTTCCTCGACCTCTTCCTGACATTCTATATTCTATAGCCCATAATCCACCATATGCATAAATCAGAACATGCTAAAATAAAAACAATGCTCTGAAATAAACTCACAACTTAGAAGAATAGAAGATGAACTTTGATCCAGCTGATGGTGCATGTGTTTATCTCAGGAACGTTGCTCTGATACCATGTTGTGATGCCCGAACCCAACGGGGCCACGAAAATTGGGTAAATAAAAATTTTCGAATAAAAGAAGGGCTAAAAGATAATTTGTTATAAGCTGCATTTATTATAACTCAAAAGAAACAAAACACAAGACAAAATTCAAAGATCAGCAGGTACATAAGTTCGCGCGATACTGCTAAAACATTTGCGGAAAACAGAGTATTTCATATAACTTTGCAATTGCGGTTTACAACCGCTGATATTCTATGTAAATATACAACCATTGCTACTGATTTAATACAGTACACTTAAACAAAACGATACAACTTAGACACGGAAAAACGTAGGCCTTGGATAAACACAACGCCACCCATCTGCTGATTTCAAGTTTCACCTGCTGTTCCTCCACCAGTTGTCGTACCTGCACCGTTTTAAAAGCTAGTGAGCCTAAAGGCTCAGCAAGTAAAATCTGAGTAGTAACAATTTCATAAAACGCAGGCAGACATCTGTGCAATACATATGTTAAGGAACTTCAATATACAATATCTTTTTCGTAAACATTTCAATGGCAGAAACAGGGGATGTTAACCCAGCTTCTCATTTCTTTCAATTTCATTTTCAGTTGATCATGGCATATAAGTTCTATGTGGTCCAGTTTGCACTTTGATCAAAATGACTCCCGATATCAGTTTTAGCATATAGCTCATATGAAAGGGCAGTCGACATCTAGACAACTGCTCACCCTTCCCCTTGGTGACCTTAACTATCTATGCCATAATCTAAAACATCTTTTGTTCCTTAACAATACTTTCTTTAAACATTCCTGTAAATCATCGGGTTCCATCATTTTAAACATTTGCTTCCCATTTTAAAACTTTACTGAGTATCGAATTCGACTTTGGAAACATATCGTAAAACTGGAACTGGATGAAAGAAAACCAGTCGTAAGGAATAGTACCAGTCGCAAGACTAATACCTACTGAATGAACAGCACCAGTCGCAACAAATAGAAACCAGTCGCGAGGTCTTTTAAATAAGTATAAAGTGAAACGATGTCGTTGGGGCGATCAGCAGATGAAATAACAAGACTACCTGCTGATCTTTGTATAAAGTGAAACGATGTCGTTGGGGCGATCAGCAGATGAAATAACAAGACTACCTGCTGATCTTTGTATAAAGTGAAACGATGTCGTTAGCGCGTAAATCAGTCGCAAGAAAAAGCGCTAACACGATTATATAAATGAATAGTACCAGTCACAAGACTAGCCAGCTGAAATGAACAATACTTATATTGAATCAAGCAACTGCTGAATTATTACTATGAATGCATCTGCTGATGAACAGTGCATCTGCTGATTTTAGGAAAATTACGCAACTGCTGAATTCTAACAAAGGAAATACAGCTGCTGAATTCAAAATCATAATGCAGCTGCTGATTCCTAATCAAAGGAAATACAACTGCTGATATTAACAAGGAAGGACGCATCTGCTGAAATTTACGAAGACGCTTGTAATATCAAAACAATGATTTCGCTACCAGCCGTCGCCTATTAAACCAGACTTTATACTGATTCAACTAACAAGTACTGAATTACGAAACCATCAAATTTCGACATTACAACTACAGGAAGAACATTCGTAAACGCTATCACCATACAGCTGCTGAATCTTAACAAGTAGATACAGCTGCTGGATGCATAACTTCAACATTTGAAATATCAAAACAACAACGATGTCATCAGCTGTTGCCTATCAAACCATACCAATGATTCAACCAGCAACTACCAATTACACAGTTATCAAATTCTAATATTACAGCTACTGCAAGAAGAACTTTCATAGCATTTCTGGAAATAAATTCGAATCCTCAGTACATATAAAAACTTCATAAACTTTCTGAAAA
>KV001742.1:102640-116030 GCA_001598015.1 Dorcoceras hygrometricum | reverse complement strand
TTTCATAGCATTTCTGGAAATAAATTCGACAGTACAGTACATATAAAACTTCATAAACTTTCTGAAAACATACTGGAAGCATCATAAACACCAAAACATCATTTTCCATCGTTTCTTCGAACCCATCTTTCTTTCCTTTTCATGTCTAAATCGTTTCAAACATGAACTTTAAACATAACTTAACATACAGGCAAGCAGATCCATAAAAACAACAATATATGCTTCAAATGGTGTAGCAAAGGATCAGCTTTTACTTGTCTTAAACAAAGCTTTACGACAATAGCTAATTCCTGCAGAAATCCTCCCTTTGAGCAACGCACGAACTTTTCTTGGAATTTCTTTGAAGAACACTTTAAATCTTTTCTTTGCAAATGATGAAAATCTTACTTTGAAGACAGGTTTTTATATGAAAGGGATTAGTGGCATGCTACTTGTGAAATCAAGCATGACACACCTTTGAAATTTAGTAAAATTTCCCTCATATCATTTTAATTTGTAAAATACCAAACCTTCTCTTAAAGAAATCATTTCACCTCCTTAAAACATTTTCCAATAGATTTAGAACCAGCTCGTGCATCGCTACTTGGAGTCACCTGCTGGAACCAGCCGCAGCGCATCTTACCTGCTGATATAAACAATTCAGCAGATACATAGTATTTAAAATTGCCAAAATGGCCCATATGATTTATGAAATGCATAAATATGGTCCTAGGGATTTTGGGGCGTTACAGTATAGCTCTGATCTGTTTCGTTCTTCTCTGTACAACTCTGAGCTGTTTCATTTTTCTTGATTCAGCTCTGAGCTGTTTGAGATATTCTGCTACGATCTTGTCTGTGCTGCTCCATCTTAGACCTCTGAGCTTATCAATTCTCTCTGGTGATTTTCTTCTCTAAAGCTTCTGGTTCTCTTGCTTTCCTCTGATCTGATTACAAAAATCCAATCTGATCTGATCTACGTCACTCTAATCTGATCGAATTACTCTTAGTTTATTGGAGACGTTCTGAGCTGATATAAACGTTTTGAGCTGATCGACATGCTCTGAGCTGATTGACAATGCTCTGAGCTGATATGTGTCACTCTGATCTGGTCTATGTCGCTCTAATCTGGTCTACGATGATCTAAGCTGATCTGTGTCACTCTAATATAAATTGCAATGCTCTAAGATGATCTATGATTCTCTAAGCTGATCTGCGATTTGCTGATCCGATCTGCGATGCTCTGAGCTGATCTGTGTCACTATTAAGCTCTACGTCGTTCTGTTGTAATATGCTCTAATCTGTTTGTGCTGCTCTAGCTTAAACCTGCGCACTCATGTAGATCATCAGAAACATAAGAGTAAGTTTTATTTTCGTCGAAATCCAGATCTGATCATCGTAGCAGATCCAACAGCTGCGTCCCCTAAGCCTGATATGATCTAATAGCCTCTGAACTGATCGTCTTCACCGAAACTTAGAATATTTTCCAACGAATCCTCATACATATAGATTGATAATCCTTTGATGAGATCATTGACAACTCTCCTCCGGACTTTCTAAGTAATTATTATTCATCAAGTGTATTAAGTTTGTGGTTATAGTTGTATACAATTAATCCTTATTACTTGACACAATACTATGGCTTTACACGTTAGTATTACACTTGGACTCATTTACCGGTTCCATGAGGACCATCAGGTGGTGAGATTGAGTGTAATTATAAAAGATATAGAAGCCAGTGTATTTTGATCATGGTTGACATAAGTGCACAGATATCCTATGTAATCTGAATAGACAATAGTGCACCTAGTCATCGGCTAAATCAGAAAAGTGATTCAGTTAAAAGAGTTTAACTAGTTACAATACAATGCCACTATTTGATATCTAAAATGCTTTACATAGTTATCAAATCATGGACAACCCTCGATGTACCAATAATTGTTGATACGATCGGGATATTTTAGATGATGACCATATTTTAAAGCATTCATAATTTATTGGTTCTTGTAGGAACTATTAGTGATACCTAGAAAATCATTGGACAATACTACCAGGAGTTCTTACCATGATTCAATGGGTCTGATAAAAAAAGAGTCCTTACAATCAAAGAGTTGATGCATAGAATGGGCTAGTGGGGTAAAACTGAATAACATACATCATTTGTCCTGAATCACATAGATATGTGAACTCAAGCTAGATATATATGAACCATTGTCACATAAGTACTGGACTTCTTGTTCCCCTTGAGATAATAAGATTAAGTTTAATTTTGGGAAATAAAGTGTCAGGCCCGGTGTTCTAAACACAACTAAAACACGCAAAAACACGAAAGCTTATAAGAGGGTAAAATTTTTCTTTTTCGGCCTGACTGAAATTATAACATTCAACATAAGTTTATACTCAATATAGGGCTTTGACTCAAAAGTCGCAGCAACAACAACTGCTACAACAATTATACAGGGCATCCTGTCAGTGCACTAAATCAAGGATTAACTACTCAATTAATCACAATTATGCGGAAACATGAAATCAGGGCTAAGAAATTTTTTTTCGAATTGGGCCTGATCCAAAATATTATTCAAAATAAGTTCATAATCAAAATAAGGATTTAAACTCAAAATCCGACAACAACAGAAACAGACAACAAGTATCAAATACAGATCCCCACAAATACTATCGGCACAGGACATCCCCTGGCTCAATATATCAATACATAATACAATAACTGGGACTCAGAATGGGGATCTTCTAGCTGACGCTCCACTCTGTCCATCTGGATTACCTGTAGAACCTGCAAAGGCCAACACAGACCCAAGCAGCCCAAAACAATAAAAATAAACGAGGTCAAACCTTAGTACGAATAGCACTCATAAAACAACAATTCATAAAACATGCAATATTTCAAGTCATGATATGCATGAGGGTACCAAAGAAAATTGGTAATCAAGGCCAACAACTCAGCTGGCAAGTCAGAGGAGCCTCAACACCACGCACAGCCAATCAGCCGGTGGAAATCATCAATCCGTGATCTTCATGTGCGACAATCTGCCGACCATCATAGTTCAGTGGTCTTCAGGCACGACAACTCAGTCAGCCACCACCTCGATGATATCATTGGACCTTTCGGGTGAGACAACTCAGCCGGCAGATCACAAATCTAGCTCGACTCGGGTATCAATCAAATTCATGCTCAATATGTATGCGTGAATGCCAAGAAATATAAATTCACTAACATACATAAATCATACGCAAACAGAACAAATAATCGAATCATAGTCAAGCCAAATCTGTTCACGTAAATACTCAATCACAGCATTCTCAACACACTGGAAATATTCTCATGCTTATGCCAAATCTGTTTAAATAAGCTCAAATCCGTACCTCAAAACAGCTTCTACCTCAACAGATCTTACAAAGACATAGCACCAACAACCCGCTCAGGTTTACTGTCCCAACAGTTCTCGTCGAACTCAACAGAAGCTGCTTAAAAGCTCAAATTTGAAAGCTCTAAAGAACAGAAGAACCACTGGACAACAATCGCGAAGATGCTCGAACCTGCAACTACTTCGCGCTCCCTCAACACGCCAATCTAAAGCTCCAAACTGGTATCAATCAAAAGCCCTAAGGAAGACGAGCTCAGCGCCACCAATCTTGCTGCAAACGGCGGCGTAAATCGACGACAATCTCAAGAAATAGGATTCGAATGAACATTAAGGGTTCGTGAAGCTCTCGGGATGAAGATAAGAAATATCGGGTTCAAAATCGACTAAGTGTTGCTCGACACTTATATTTAAATCTCCCAGTCAAAGCTACAGTGAAAGTCAATCACTCAAATCTGAACGCTATCTCAGATCTGGGCGCCATCTCAAGTCTTAGCGCTAACTCAGATCTGAATCTACTACGTTATCCTTGCGCAAAATCACTAAACGACATCGCTTAGGAGTCCCGCTCCAAAGCAAACAGATCTCGCAAAAAAGGCCCGCTCACGTACATACAGATTTGGTCAAATATGAAATCATTAAATCGCGCCGATCTACACAAACTCACGAACCGAACCGTTCCACACAGTACAGTTGACCAACACTTGACTTCCCCAAATAAACGCGCACCTCTTCTCACTACCACTGAACAGATTTAAGTCTACCAACGTCAAATCTGATAACATGATACGACGTTGCATTACCTCCAACTATAGATTCCACTACTCAAATTTGTACCCTCAACTCAATTCTTCAGAGCATCTCAACTCTTATATCTTCCATTACCAAACGTAATGCGATACCAAATTTATAAGTTTTGGTGATAACGAAAAAAATACTAAGAACTGAAATTAAGATTAAGATCTGAATGATATATTTGTAGATGAAAAGGAAGTATCTCAGATCTAGACTGTTGGTATTCGGGAAGAGCTTTTATCAGATTTGAGCTAACAGGATAGTTTATCAGATCAGAGAATGGCGAAGAATACTCAGTGGGAAAATTCAGTTCAGAGTATTGCAGATTTGAGTATTCTGGTTATTTCAGGTATCGGGTCAAGTATGCCAGTTATCGGGTTGAGGACTTCATATCAGAGGGTATCAGATTTGATTCAGAGGCTACGGTAACAGATTCAGTTATATTGGTTCGGAAGATATTTTCAGATCTGAGTTTATCAGATGAGAACGGACTCAGTTTTGAGCAAAAGCGTTTCAGAATATTTTCAGTTGAGTTTTCTGTCAGTGTTCGGGAATTCAGATCTGGAAGATTTACAAAAGAGGGAAATTACTCATAAGGATATAAGAGTTCAGATCGCACAGAGTTACTAGTTACAGAATTCAAAAAGGGGAAAAGTTCAGATCTCAGTATGACTCCTATATGATGATTTCAGATCCAACAGAGAGTATTGTTTAAAAGAAATTTATAGAAAGGGAAAGAGAGCAGATTTCAGTTTTTAGAGTTAAAATAATTTCTAGCTTCGAATTTCTTCAGATGTTATCAAATGATTATTTGAAAGAAATCAAACGATCACGATTTAAGCAGATAAAGCCTGTTAGACAATTTGAATTGAAGAGACAAGATCAGAGATACGTTGAGTATAGTTGCACAGTACGCAGAGTTGGTTCAACCGATGTTTACCTTCTTTGGTATATAAGTCAACTCAGCTCTGACAAGCGCAGACAACCATTTGCATAGCATTAACGGACCATTTAATGCGGCGACATGATGAAGATATGCAAATATGGTTTGTGTCTATTGGATAATTAATGATCGTTGAATATAGGAGAGTATAAATAGCTGGAGAATTCAAACAGAGAAGCTCTCAGTGGTTTTGAAACTCTCTCTCAGCAATTTTCATACCTCTATGCGATTTTACCTCTCTCACTTTCTGGGATCATTCAAGCGCTTCTTCAAGTTCACCAAGTCCCAGTGTCAATCTCGAAGAACCTTTCAGTCAAGCTCTTATTAGATAAAACTTTGAGATATCTTCTGGTTTACTTTTGTAAATCGAGTTTCATTGTCATAGAAACCAGAAGATCTACAGTACTCAAAATATTGTGTTCATTGTATTATTCAGATTTGAGTCTGTAACGAACGTGCTTCTTGAAACAGTTCGAAAATTTATTTGATTGTAAACAGCAGTGTATCTGCTTAGTTGTGGTTGCTAGGAGTTCACTTGGAGCGAGGCTCAGTGACCGGGTGTCTACAAGATTTGTATTCATAAAATTATTCTAGTGGAACCTTCTTTCAAAGGAAGAATAGGAGACGTAGGATTTGATATCCGAACTTCCATAAACAAACTCTGGAATCTATCTTTAATTATTTGCATCGCATTTATTTTATACTGTTCACTGCTCGATTGGTTTCTTTCCGCACATCTTATTTGTTAACTGAGAGAACAACTTAGAACTGAGAGCCTCAGAACTGGTAACTCGGATCTGAGTTGAGCGAAGGTTTATAAAATCGTTTTTAAGGTTTCCAAAATATTAAATCGAAAGGAGTTCATTCAAACCCACCCTTCTGAACTCCTAAGCTCATTTTAATCATATTTTCGATTCCATTGATCCTATCAATTGGTATCAGAGCTGTCAGGCCTCATGCTCTACTCAGAGTTAAACCATGCAAATAATAGCGAAAGCATACAAAAAGTGGCTTAAAATTTTTGCTTTTGGCCTGACGGTTTAAAACATATAATTTAAAATACCAACATACTTGAAATATCCCAGTTTACAAACACTCAATACAACAGTACATCATTTAAACACTTACAATACCAGTACTACAACAGATACACAATCCCACAAGCATAGGGCATCTCCCGGCTGATAGTACTAGTACATATATGTTATACGCTACTGGGACACTCTAACCACATCCTGGGGCACCTCCAGTTGGGTCAAAGCCACGACCAACAGAGAAACCTGGGAAACCTGAAAAAAATACACAGGCAACAAACACCAGCCCCAGAGGGACCTCGGGATCAAACCATAGTACGGAGAGCAACAATAAACAGCATAAGGAAAGCAACAGAAATATGCAAATGCTATGCAAGGGATCAAGGCTACAACCGAAAGCTGGGAGCCAAAGGATCTCAACAACAGCTCAACAGCAAGATCTGATCAAAAGAGAACAATCAGTAGTGGCCACGAGATGATGTACTGAGCATATGGGAGCTACCTACTCGTCTCCAATACACCATACCAGATGCCAACAAACAACTCCACCTACTGTTGCTCACTCATGAGATGTGGGAGCTACCCACTCCGCTCATAGCAGCTAACAAACCCAGCAGGGAGAATGAGGTACGGGAGTTACCCGCTGTGAGACCTGAAATGTAATTAAGATTAATTTGTTGGAATTAATCGGTTTTTGGTGATTTCTGGTGGTTCAGATCTCTGTTTGGATGTTTTTTTGGGTCAGATTTCACACTTAGAGCAATTCTGGAAAATTTTGGAATTTTCGAGTTTGAATCTGTTGGCAGATTGATGACGTCATGTTTTCTGTTGCGCTACGCAATTGCTGACGTAAGCTTTTGCTGTTGAAGTATTGGTTGAGTTAGCAATCATATGTGATGACGTAAGGCTATCTGTTAGCGCTTGTGTTATTTTGGATGTTGGCAGCAAGTTCCTGTAGTGTGAAGGAAACGGTACCGTTTTGGTGAATGCTTGCGGGAGAGATCTGTTGCCAGCGATCGATGTTCAAGCATTTAGCGTGCTGTCTTCAGATTTGCTGACGTGTGCGAAGCTACGTCGTTTGATTTAATTGAAATGTTGTCGTTTGGATAAGTGGCTACGTCGTCGTTTTAGCATTGTGCGTTGCTAAGGCGTAGTGTGGCGCGTTAGGAGACCAGCGATGTGTTGAGCGCTGAGATCTGTTTTTACCGATGCGCTGTCGTTTTGACTTGTGAACGAGTGTTTGTTGTTAACGCTGGGATCTGGTGGTTATTAGCGTTGTTGAAGAGATCTGTTTGACGCTATTCCTTGATGTAGGAATCTGTTTCTGTCGGTGGATAAATTAATCAGATTTCTCGCGTCTATATAAGAAGCATGGCTTGGCTTCGTTTTACTTCATCAGATCCCATACTTAGAAAAATTCTCCCGACCTTCGTTCTCTGTCTCTCAAACCCTCGATTACTGTTCACCGTGATCTTTCCTGGTGAATTTCCGTCGACTCCGACCACTGTTTTTCACGTTCGAGGTAGCGTTGGACTCCTCTTGAGAAGCTCTTCCATTCTATACCACTTTGGGAGGCTGCGATTGGCTAGTTGAGGAACGCGGAGTTGCTGATCGGTTGTGCGTGGTGTCGTACAGGTAGAACTTCGTTCCTTTCGTGATGAGATCTGTTCCTAGCCTTGAATTAAGCTCCCTGTTGAGTTGTATTGTTGAGATTAGTCGTTGGTTTGGTTGAGCGTAGCTCCCAGCCGTGAGCTTCTGTAATTGGCCGTGAATTTCCTGTTAGCTTGCCTGAGATCTGTTGTACGTATGTTTAGCAGGTGTTGAATCAGATCTCTCGGACCCTGTTTGTAGTCATTGTTACACAGGAGGTTAAAGGTATGGATCTGAGCTTGATGTAGCTGGGAATTGGCGTGAGATTGAATGCTAGATGGCTGTTGTGCATTGTCGTGGATGTTGCTGTGTGCATATGTGATTGATGTTGATTTTAGCTGCTATGTTTATGCATACACGCATTTCCCATATTGCATTCATATTTCTGTTGCATCTATCGCTTTGTATTCCGTTGTATTGCTGTTGTTTCTTATCAGGATGCGAGGGCGAGCGGCAATACCGCACTCTCATCTCCCTGCTGGGATTTGTTAGCCACCATGCGCCGAGTGGTTCACAACCATAGTTCATGGGCGAGGCAACGGCAGGTTGAGTTGTTTGATGCATTTGGTATTTGGGTGGAGTGTCAACGCGAGTGGCTCATTACCACACTTTGAACTCACCCCGTGGCCACTGATTTGTTGCTGATCTTGTGGAGCTATGTTTGAGTTCCTTGGCTCCCTGTTCGGTTGTAGCATTCAGCTGTTATCCGGTGTCTCATGCATAGCATCTGCATCTTATCTTATGCATTTCCTTTAGCTGTTTCAGTTGCTCTCCGTATTGGGGTTTGACCCCATATCCCTCTGGGGCTTGGTTGTTTTCCTTGCTTGTGTTGTTTTAAGAAAACCCTAGGTTTTACAGCTGGTCGTGGTTTTAACCCAGCTGGTGGCGCCCCAGGAGGTGGTTAGAGTATCACAGTGGCGTATAGCATATTTATATGTATCAGTATTCTTAGCCAGGGGATTCCCTGCGCTTTGTCGTTGTATTTGGTCGTTGGAGTTTGATACATGTTATCGTTGCTGTTGTTATGCTATACTGTTGGTCATTTTTATAAACTGGGATATCTATTTTGAATATCGCATTATTTTAAATTATATTGTTTTAAACCATCAGGACAAAAGGGAAAAATTTACCCGCTTTTTGATAGCTTCCGCATGTGTTTGTGTGTTTGTACTCTGTTTAGAGCACGAGGCCTGACATTTTTGGTATCAAAGCTTAAGCTGGGATAAGCTCAATTTCTTTGATCACACTCGAGTCTAGGCACAGTGTTGTGTGTTGCATGTGCTTGACTATGTGACTACGTGCTGCATATTTCTGTGTTATATGCTATCTATGCTGTATCTGTTCTCTTTTGCTTGATCTTGTTGAGTGTTTTCGTAGATGCCGCCTAGACGTCGTGGTAGAGGTAGGGGGCAGTTTGAGGAATCAGCAGGGCAGAATGAGGATAGGCGTAGTGCTCGTAGTCATACTCGTGTTAGCGACGAGGAGGAGGTTGAGGTTGCGGAACCTCCTGTGAAGAGGATGGATGTCGTGATAGCGTGGTTTCAACGGATGAACCCTCCAGTCTTTAATGGTGATGAGTCCAGTGAGGATTCAGACTCGTGGCTCCGGAATATCATCGGTCTTTTCGATCGGGTGCAGTATGATGATGATCTTCGATTGAGTTTAGTGACCCTCTTGCTTAGGAAGGCGGCGGAGCGCTGGTGGCGAGGCGCTTCGAGTACCTTGTTGGAGACCGGTGTTGGGATCTCTTGGGGAAGTTTTTTAACCTTCCGGCAGGAGTATTTGCCCGAGTCCTATGTGAACGCCCGAGAGCGGGAGTTCGACCATCTGGAGCAGGCTCCATGACTGTTAGTGAGTATGCTCGACAGTTCTCTTCTTTGTTGGCGTACGTTCCCCATATTTCTGGCCGGGAGAGGGCCAAACGGACTAGATCTTGAGGGCTTGAATGAAGAGTTGTATCAGATGGTGTTGACCAGTAAGCCCAAGAGTTATGCTGAGGCCGTGGATGCTGCTATCGACACTGAGGAGGGCTTGCGTAGTCGTCGTTCTCGTAGGCAGCAGGCAGCACCGGGTGGTCGTCCTGCAATTCAGGGAACGCAGTCTTCTCAGTCCTCCCAGTCCGCCTATCAGCCCCAGCAGCAGCAGCAGTAGCAGCCACAGGTGGCACAGCAGTCTGGCCGTCAGAGGTTCCGTCCCCGCGGTCAGCAATTCAAGAAGAAGTCGGGTTCTGGCTCTTCTGGTTCGGGCAGCTCGAGTAGCAATGGTTCTCGGGCTGAGTTTTGTGGTTTTTGTGGTGGAAAGAATCCGTCTACGCAGTGTGTTGGTGTTCAGGGTTCCTGCAACCTTTGTGGTCAGTACGGGCATTTTTCCAGAGTATGTCTGTCAGTCGGATCACAGCAGACCGCGACCCAGCCTCAGGGTCGTGGAGGTCAGTCTAGGGGTCATTCCCCTCAGTTTCAGCAGCCTCGGTTGGGTGAGACTCAGTTCAGGCCTTTCCAGCAGCCTGGTCCTTCGCGTTTTGGGCAGTCGTCTCAGCCTTTCTACTCTGGACCCCAGCATGCTCAGGTTAACGCCATCACTAGGTAGCATGCCGAGGAGACAACGAGTCGGGTGATCGCAGGTACTTGCCTTGTTTTCAATTTTCCTGCGCGTGTGTTGTTTGACACCAGTGCATCGCATTCTTTTGTTTCTGATTCTTTTGTTGTTGAGCATGGTCTGTGTACCATCCCTTTGCGCGATGTTGTTTCTGTTTCTACCCCTAGTGGTGTGAGCCTGTTCTCCCACGAGGTTTTGTTGGATGGCGTGTTGCGTTTTGGTGAGCATGTGTTGGTGGCGAGCTTGATCCGTTTGATGTTGTGGGACTTTGATTTCATAGTTGGGATGGACGTGTTGTCCAAGTATAGGGCCTCCATGGATTGTTTCCATGGTATTGTTCGTTTTAGGCCTTTGTCTGGCGAGAAGTAGGATTTCTACGGCCAGGATTCTCGATCTAAGATCCCGTTAATCTCAGCGATGGAGATGTTCAGTTTGCTGTCTTCAGGGAATGCTGGTTTTATGATGTACTCTTTGGATGCATCTTCTTCTTCCCTTGTGCAGCTTAGTGACGTTCCCGTGGTGCGGCATTTTCCCGACGTGTTTCCGGAGGAGATTCCTGGTTTTCCTCCGAGGCGGGAGATTGACTTTCGCCAGCTGGAGAAAGGTTTTATCCGACCTAGTATGTCGCCGTGGGGAGCGCCCATTTTGTTTGTGAAGAAGAAGGATGGCACAATGCGGATGTGCATTGATTTTCGCCAGCTGAACAAAGCCACTGTCAAGAATAAGTATCCATTGCCGAGAATCGATGATCTGTTTGATCAGTTGCAAGATTCTTCAGTATACTCAAAGATTGATCTGCGATCAGGGTACCATCAGCTGAGAGTGAGAGACCAAGATGTTTCAAAGACTGCGTTTCATACAAGGTACGGACATTTCGAGTTTCTGGTGATGCCGTTTGGTTTGACCAACGCGCCTGCAGTCTTTATGGATCTGATGAACCGGGTTTTTAGAGAGTTCATTGATCAGTTTGTGATTGTTTTCATTGACAACATCTTGGTGTACTCGAAGACTCCGAGGGAGCACAAGGAGCACTTGGAAATTGTCCTGCAGAGGTTGAGAGAACAGCAGTTGTATGCTAAGTTTTCCAAGTGCGAGTTCTGGTTGGATCGCGTCATATTCTTGGGACATGTGATTTCAGCCGAGGGGATTTCGGTGGATCCCAGTAAGGTTGATGCTGTTCTGAACTAGGAGCATCCCAAAAATGTTTCCGAGATTCACAGCTTCTTGGGTCTGGCTGGATATTACCGTCGTTTTATCGAAGGATTTTCCAGCATAGCCAAACCGATGACTCAACTTACGCAGAAGGATAAAAGGTTTGTGTGGACTGAGCAGTGCGAGAATGCTTTTCAACTGCTCAAGGAAAAGTTGACTACTGCGCCTGTGTTGGCTCTGTCGTGTGGTTTCGTTGTTTGTTCTGACGCTTCGCTAAATGTATTGGGCTGTGTTTTGATGTATAATGGTCGAGTCATTGCGTATGCCTTGCGGCAGTTGAAACCGTAAGAGACTCGTTATCCAGTCCATGATTTGGAGCTTGCAACGGTGGTTTTTGCGCTGAAGATCTGGCGTCATTACCTGTATGGCGAGCAATTTGTGGTGTACTCGGACCACAAGAGTTTGCAATATCTATTTTCGCAGCCTGACTTGAATATGAGACAACGTCGTTGGATGGAGCTGCTGAAGGACTTTGATTTTGAAATCAAGTACCAGCCTGGGAAGTCGAACGTAGTGGCCGATGCTTTGAGCAGGAAGGCTAGTGAGATGCTTGCTTCGTTGTACATCTCTAAGGATCAAGAGCATCTTAATACTACGGGTTGGAGATTCTACCCGGTTGAGTATTATGTGGTGTTTCATCTTTCCAGGTGGAGCCACATATTGTTTCGAGTATTCGAGCAGCACAGAGGACTGATCCTTCCATCCACGAGTTGAAGTTAAAGGTCAGGGCTGGCGAACTTGAGGACTATTCTATCTATTCCGATGGTTGTTTGCGTTTTCGGGGCAGGTTTGTTGTGCCCAATTTGATTGATTGAAGGAGGAGATCCTTCGGGAAGCGCACTGTAGCAGACATAGTGTTCATCCTGGTGCACGGAAGATGTACCATGCGTTAAAGCCGCACTTTTGGTGGGCTGGCCTGAAGAGTGACGTTGCTGGTTTCGTTGCTCGTTGTTTGAATTTCCAGATGGTTAAGGCCGAAAGGATGAGACCTGGTGTTCTGTTGCAGAGTTTGGAAGTGCCCCAATGGAATTGGGAGCACATTGCTATGGATTTCGTGACGCATCTGCCTCGTTCCAGCAGAGGATGCGATGCTATTTGGATGGTTATAGACCGACTGTCGAAGTCTGCACATTTTATTCCCTATGGGATGACCTTCTCGTTGAAGAAGATGGCAAAGCTGTACGTTGATTTTGTGGTTAGACTTCACGGTGTGACTGTTTCGATTGTTTCCGACCGAGATCCGAGGTTTACTTCCAGGTTTTGGAAGAGTTTGCAAACAGCTTTGGGTACCAGATTGGCTATGAGTACCGCATGTCACCCCCAGACAGATGGCCAATCTGAGAGAACTATCCAGACGTTGGAGGATATGTTACAAGCTGTTGTGTTGGATTTCAGAGGTAGCTAGCAAGACGTGTTGTCTTTAGTAGAGTTTTCCTATAATAACAGCTATCAAGTTACGATTGGCATGGCGCCGTTTGAGGCTTTGTATGGTAGAAAGTGCAGATCGCCGGTATGTTGGGAAGAAGTGGGGGAGAAGCAGCTATCTGCCCCTGATTTTGTGCAGGAAATGAAAGATCATGTATATCTTATTAGACAGCGGATGAAAGCTGCCCAGGATCGCCAAGCCAGTTATGCGAATAAGAGGCGTCGACCTCGCCGGTATGTTGTGAAGAAGTGGGGGAGAAGCAGCTATCTGCCCCTGATTTTGTGCAGGAAATGAAAGATCATGTATATCTTATTAGACAGCGGATGAAAGCTGCCCAGGATCGCCAAGCCAGTTATGCGAATAAGAGGCGTCGACCTCT
>KV001742.1:54860-83072 GCA_001598015.1 Dorcoceras hygrometricum | reverse complement strand
GTGAACCTGTTGCTATCCAGTATAGCAGCGAGTGGGTTTTTCATCGAAACCATTTTACAATGCAGTTATACTGAAAAGAAAATCAGACATACAACTAACTATATATAAGATAATCGCTAGGACATAAAACAAGGTCGTTAAGTTTTATGAATTATCCTCCCACTATTTTAACGATTTCACCACCCTCTAATGAAATCGAGAAAGCAAGTTTCTTTAGTGGGTACACGGAGCCCAATCAAGCGATCATGGACCCGAATAATATCAGCCATCCATGACCCCCAAAAGGTAGTTTCCGATTGCAACCGGTGCAACCTCCATGTATTCACCTCACGTCCAGTAAGGGCCCAATAATGTGACGCCGTTTACTATCACGTGTCAAGATGACCCATCAATGTTGAGTCGTGAAGGACGGTCCCCTTAACGTCCCCAATAATATGAGCCAACGTTAAAGGGGTTCCAACCGAACTCACAACAATTGTCAATGGTGTGGACAGCTTTCCGGCATACATGACCGCCTCAATAATATGAGTCGGGCCATGTATACGGGTAGCATCGACGTACACCCATTGTTGATGGAAGGTAGGGATGATTTAAACAAATTTAAATTCCCTTAGTTTATCAGATAAACTTTTATCTTGATATTAGTTTTAAATCGTATTTAAAACGAGGGATTTTATTTTTGAAAATTTGGTATCATGCAGATATTTTAAATCAAATTTAAAACATGCAACATGCGGATTCAACTAACTATATATCACATATATAAAAAACATTGGGATGATCGATCGCGAGAGCTATGCGGTCCGTGGTTGCCAGTCACGGACCTGGGTCCAATCCTAGGGGTAATGCAACATGCAATGCAATCCTATTACAATGCTTCCGGTTTTACAGATCTTCGTTCTTCAATATCCTTGATCGTCATTGTCCACCGTCTTCGGATATCCTCCCACTAAATCTAGTAATTTACATTTAAATTTACCAAGACATATGAGGGATACATTTATCAAGGGGTGGGAACGGGTCACAAACAGGCACACTTTAAATGATAATCAATAATATTTACAAACCGAAATCATAAAAACCTATCACATACACCTAACAAATTGGGCACGGCTCTCGATCATCCCAATCATGCAGATAATCTAATTAACATTCATAAATTAAATAATCGAATTATTTATCCGCAGAATCATATTTTAATTATAAAATCGCATTTTATAATAAAATCGTATTTTGTCGATAAAATCAAATTTTAATCAAAAAAATCATATTTAATTATAAAATCATATTTTACAATCAAAATCATATTTTGCTATTTTTAATTGTATCAAATTGGGTTTAAAAACAATTTTAGGCCCAAAAATCTCAAAATTTCAAAATCGACCAAAACGGGCCCGATATCGAATATCGGCCCGAAAACTTCACGGGCTGTCCGGGACAGGCCCGAACTAAACCCTAGAAGAAATCAGCCATCACGACATCACCGGAACATTGCCGGGCGGCGGCCGCCCCCATGAAAATCGCGCGCGGCGCAAGGCCACGCACGGCCGCGACAAGCGCGGCGCTCCCATGCGCCATCGCATGGCGCACAGCCCCGACCAGCGCGCAACAATTTGCGCACGGGGCTGCCGGCCAGTGTCTTGGCCATCGCACGGAGTGTCAAGCGGAGCGGCGCTACCAGCGGCGCAACATCGCGCGACCAGCGCGGCCGTGATGCACGACCAGCAGCGCGCGACCAGCGGCGCAACATCGCGCAACACTTGCGCAAAAGAGCAGAAACTTCGGCCGGCCATTGCGCGTCCAGCGCGCGGCCGCTTGCGCACAAGCGCACGGGGAGGGGCGCCGCCATGCGCGGCGGCTCCGTGGCCTTTTTCCAAAATTTTTTTTGTTGATTCGATCTGAAAATTTCAAGATTAGATACAATAAGGCAACAATTGTATTGATCAGATCCGAGCCTGGCTCTGATACCACTGTTGGGAACCGTGGCGGATCCGGATCCCGCCTCCCGGCGAGGCAGCGGAAGAACAAAAATTGGCCGGGAGACGATCAATACAATTCTAAAGCATGCAAACTATGAACCATTCATAGTGTGTTTTTTATGATTACCTTGCTGGCAACTCGTGCCTGGCAACGACCAGTTTCGTGAGGAAACCGGCACTTCACGGTAGGCGGCGGTAGATTACGTCAATCAGGTCCACGACCGGAAGGGAGACTCCTTCGTCAGCCTGCACTAGAAGGCCTGACGAGATCAGCACGGACGGATTCTCCTCGTCAAGTTGGCCGGAACAAATTCCGGCGGCGGCGGCGGCTTTTGGCGGCGGCTTTTGAGGAGAGGAGGGAGGCGGCCACTTAGAGCTAGGGTTAGGGTTTGATTAATGTGTTTTCAGGGATACAGCTAGCCATGGGCCCACAACCATTGTGGCTCCGGAATCACAATTCCGGACTTGCCCATCGGATCATGGTAAGAGCGTCTAGCAACATCGCCCCATGATCCCCTAGGTATCACTGATAGTGCCTGCAAGAACCAGTTGGTCGTGGTTAGCGTACAGTACGGTCCTTTCAATCCATATATCCCGATCAGATCAACGACCATTGGTAAATCGAGAGTCGCTATAGATCCGATGGCTATGCATACATCTTGGAGATCGAATAGTGACATCACGAGTGTAACTAGGTAAACCCATTTACCTAAAACACTTCTAGTACTCTGGCCAGAGATTTATACACTATTATCCCTTCAGATAGCATAGGATATCCACACATGTCTGCGAGCGGTGAATCCTCGACAACGATGCATCGACTCCTACATGCATCGAGGTCTCACCCAATCCCGCCGCCTAATGACCCCAGGTGAGTCGGCAAAGGAGTCAAAGTGAGACGCCTATCATGTAGAGTCTCAATGACGTTTCGAGTCGTGAGGACTAATCAGTACAACCAAGACCTCGGACTTATCCACTCGACAAATGGTAACCACTTGGAAAGTCCGAACGAGGGTAGTTCGATAGATCACCAGGTCACTATCTATCTGCATGCTCAGAACATCACAATGTTCCCTACCAATGAAACATGGTACTTCGCATCGCAGATACTAGTCTCGAGCTCGGGCGGCCTTATCCTCATTTTGGCGGCCCAATCGACTAGGAACTAATTCAGAATACACAGTGACTATTAGATGTGTTTCATGATAGCCGTCATACCCACTATCACATCTAACATACACTATAGTGCATTCTAGGTCTTTACTCAACGCAATTTTTAACATCATACAACACAATGAAAGTAAAGAATGCCATAAATGAAATGCGAATATCATATATAAAGATTGTCATATACAAGAGTCTATAAACCCACACGCCACAAGTTGGCTAGTTGGGAATCTACTCTAACAATTTATACTGAAAAGAAAAACAGACATACATTACTAAATATTTATGAAAATCGCTAAGACATAAAACAAGCCATTTAGTTTTATGAATTACCCTCCCACTATTTTAACGATTCACCACCCTCTAATGAAAGCAAGTTTCCTTAGTGGGTACACAGAGTCCAATCGAGCGATCATGGTCCTGAATAATATCAGCCAACCATGACCCCCAAAAGGTAGAGTCCAATTGCAACCGGTGCAACCTCCATGCATTTTACCTCACGTACAGTAAGGGCCCAATAATATGACGCCGTTTAATATCACGTGTCAAGATGACCCATCAATGTTGAGTCGTGAAGGACGGTCCCCTTAACGTACCCAATAATATGAGCCAACGTTAAAGGGAGTTCCAATCGACTCACAACAATTGTCAATGGCGTGGATAGCTTTCCGGCATACATAACCCCCTCAATAATATGAGCCGGGCCATGTATGCGGGTAGCATCGGCGTACACCCATTGTTGATGGAAGGTAGGGATAATTTAAACAGATTTAAATTCCCTTTATCGAATAAACTTTTAATCTTGATATTAGTTTTAAATCGTATTTAAAACGAGTGATTTTATTTTTGAAAATTCTGGTCTCATGCAATTTTAAATCACAATTTAAAATAAAGCGGATTCAACATATATCAATATATATAACTTTGGGATGATCGATCGCGAGAGTTATGCGGTCCGTGGTTGCCAGCCACGGACCTGGGTCCGGTCCTAGGTGAAATGCAATATGCAATGCAATCCTATTACAATTGCTTCCGGTTTTACAGATCTTCGGTCTTCAATATCTTTGATCGTCATGTCCACCGTCTTCGAATTGTCCTCCCACTAAATCTAGTAATTTACATTTAAATTTCCATGACAAGTAAGGGATACAAATTTGTAGGGGTGGGAACGGGCCACAAAGAGACCCACTTTATAAATGATATCAATAATATATTACAACCGAAATCGCAAAACCTAAAGCATACACCTAACACGTTGGGCACGGCTCTCGATCATCCCAAACATGCAATCAATCTAATTAATATGCATAAATTTAAATAATCAAATCATTTACCCACAAAATCATATTTTAATTACAAAATCGCATTTATAATAAAATCGCATTTTGTCGATAAAATCATATTTTGATCAACAAAATCATATTTTAATTATAAAATCATATTTCATAATCAAAATCATATTTTGCAATTTTAATTATCATATTGGGCTTAAAACGATTTTAGGCCCAAAATCTCAAAAATTTCAAAATTGACCAAAATTGGCCCAATATCGAATATCGGCCCAAAAACTTCATGGGCTACCCGGGACAGGCCCGAACAAAACCTAGAAGAGAATTAGCCGTCGCAACGCTTCCGGGAAGTTCGCCGGGCGGCGGCCGTCGCCAACATCGCGTGCGGCGCATGGCCGCACGCCGCCGCGCCCAAGTGCGGCACCTCCCCACAACCTTGCGCCCCGATAGTGGCGCACACAGCAGCGATGGGCGGTCGACGGCGGCGTGAGGCGTGTGGGAGAGGGTGGCGGCTATGAGAGGCTAGGTTGTATCTTGTGTGTGTCTCATGGTAGCCCTAGGGCTAATTAAATAAGTGATGGGCTTGAACTGGAACAATGGACATGGGGCGGGGCCAGTCCAATATATGAACATTCGGTTCAACCGCATCACCGTGGCTTCATCATAACTCCGATCAAAAATCAGATCCGACTGATCAATTCAGTTTCCAAAACTGAATATTATGATGCGAAAACAATTTTTCGGATTACCTAGTCCAAAATGACAGTTTTGCCCCTCAACAGTGGGAAATCACAATTTGAGTACTCTGGCCAGAGATTTATACACTATTATCCACGCATGAGAGCGAGCGGTGAATCCTCGACAACGAAGCATCGACTCCTACATGCATCGGGACCTCACCCAATCCCGCCGCCTAATGACCCCAAGTGAGTCGGCAAACGGGTCAAAGTGAGGCACCTATCTCGTAGAGTCTCAATGACGTTTTGAGTAGTGAGGACTAATCAGTAGAACCAAGACCTCGGACTTATCCACTCGACAAATGGTAACCAATTGGAAAGTCCGAACGAGGGTAGTTCGATAGATCACCAGGTCACTATCCATCTGCATGCTCAGAACATCACAATATTCCCTACCAATGAAACATGGTACTTCATATCGCAGACGCTAGTCTCAAGCTCGGGTGGCCTTATCCTCATTTCAACGGCCCAATCGACTAGGAACGAATTCATAATCCACAGTGACTATTAGATGTGTTTCATGAAAGCCATCATATCCACTATCACATCTAACATACACTATGGTGCATTCTAGGTCTTTATCCGACACAATTGTTAACATCATATAACACAATGAAAATAAATAACGCCATAAAGAAATGCTAATAACATATATAAAGACTGTCATATACAAGAGTCAATAAAAAACCCACACGTCACAAGTTGGCTAGTTGGGCATCTACTCTAACAAGTTGCTGCTCGGTTGTGTTTGGTGTCGTACAGGTAGAACTTCGTTCCTTTCATGATGAGATCTGTTCCTATCCTTGAATTAAGCTCCCTGTTGAGTTGTATTGTTGAGATTAGTCGCTGGTTTGGTTGAGCGTAGCTCCCAGCCGTGAGCTTCTGTAATTAGCCGTGAATTTCCTATTAGCTTGCCTGAGATCTTTTGTACGTATGTTTAGCAGGTGTTGAATCAGATCTCTCGGACCCTGTTTGTAGTCATTGTTGCACAGGAGGTTAAAGGTACGGATCTGAGCTTGATGTAGCTGGGAATTGGCGTGAGATTGAATGCTAGATGGCTGTTGTGCATTGCCGTGGATGTTGCTGTGTGCATATGTGATTGATGTTGATTTTAGCTGCTATGTTTATGCATACACGCATTTCCCATATTGCATTCATATTTCTGTTGCAGCTATCGCTTTGTATTCCGTTGTATTGTTGTTGTTTCTTACCAGGATGCGAGGGCGAGCGGCAATACCACACTCTCATCTCCCTGCTGGGATTTGTTAGCCACCATGCACCGAGTGGTTCACTACCATAGTTCATGGGCGAGGCAACGGCAGGTTGAGTTGTTTGATGCATCTGGTATTTGGATGGAGTGTCAAGGCGAGTGGCTCATTACCACACTTTGAACTCACCCCGTGGCCACTGATTTGTTGCTGATCTTGTGGAGCTTTGTTTGAGTTCCTTGGCTCCCTGTTGGGTTGTAGCATTCAGCTGTTTTCCGGTGTCTCATGCATAGCATCTGCATCTTATCTTATGCATTTCCTTTAGCTGTTTCAGTTGCTCTCCGTACTGGGGTTTGACCCCATGTCCCTCTGGGGCTTGGTTGTTTTTCTTGCTTGTGTTGTTTTCAGGAAACCCAGGTTTTACAGCTGGTCGTGGTTTTAACCCAGCTGGTGGCGCCCCAGGAGGTGGTTAGAGTATCCCAGTGGCGTATAGCATATTTATATGTATCAGTATTCTTAGCCAGGGGATGCCCTGCGCTTTGTCATTGTATTTGGTCGTTGGAGTTTGATACATGTTATCGTTGCTGTTGTTATGCTATATTGTTGGTCATTTTTATAAACTGGGATATCTATTTTGAGTATCGAATTATTTTAAATTATATTGTTTTAAACCGTCAGGCCAAAAGCGAAAATTTTACCCGCTTTTTGATAGCTTCCGCATGTGTTTGTGTGTTTGTACTCTGTTTAGAGCACGAGGCCTGACACCCGCTCAGCCTCCAAGGTATACGGGAACTACCCGCGCGTCCTTGAACATAGCATCCTGGTACTCTCACTTCAACAGAACAGGCATAGCTAGCAAAACAGAGCTCGACAGCAATATGCGTGTATGCAAATGCAAAAGCTGATATTATAACACAGGCACAAGTAATAACAACACAAAGCATACACAACAGGCACATAAAATCTATGCTCAATCCTAAGCTGTAAACAAGCTCACATCCGTACCTCAAATCTTTGTGCAACAATTACTACAAGCAGATTGCCACAATGACGCAGATCCACCACCTGCTAAGCCAACACAAGCAACTGCTCAAAGACCGAAGCACAGAAAAGCAACAGCTGGGAGCTACAACTCCACCAGCGCTATCCTACCCCATCTAACACCACAGAAATCTCTAACAAGCCTAAAGGCAGGAGCTGAACTTACCCCAAAAAGCTAGGAGCGAAAATCCGACGCTTATGCCAACAAACTACACAAGGGAGATGTCTTCGCACACCTCACCAGCTTCAAGAAAACGTTCAAAAACAATATCCAAACGAAGCCTCTCAGCAAGTGGAGTCCAACGCTACCACTCTCGCTCTCGTCGGAGTTATCTACCGCCGGAAATCGAAGAAGATAAGGTTCGTTGAACAGTAGCTAGGGTATCGTGACAGGATTTGGCAATCGGGAAAATATTCTAAGTATGGAAACTGGATACTCAATTCGAAGACCAAGTCCTCTAATATAAGTCAAAGCTGCTCACAGCTGCTGGAACAGTATCCACCACACTTAATCTATTGCACTGGTATTCCAGCTCGCAGACAGATCTTGCAACAGATCTCGCTCTACGCCAACACAGATCTCTACTAACTCTACACAGCAGGCACATAAAATCTATGCTCAATCCTAAGCTGTAAACAAGCTCACATCCGTACCTCAAATTCTTTGTGCAACAATTACTACAAGCAGATTGCCACAATGACGCAGATCCACCACCTGCTAAGCCAACACAAGCAACTGCTCAAAGACCGAAGCACAGAAAAGCAACAGCTGGGAGCTACAACTCCACCAGCGCTATCCTACCCCATCTAACACCACAGAAATCTCTAACAAGCCTAAAGGCAGGAGCTGAACTTACCCCAAATAGCTAGGAGCGAAAATCCGACGCTTATGCCAACAAACTACACAAGGGAGATGTCTTCGCACACCTCACCAGCTTCAAGAAAACGTTCAAAAACAATATCCAAACGAAGCCTCTCAGCAAGAGGAGTCCAACGCTACCACTCTCGCTCTCGTCGGAGTTATCTACCGCCGAAAATCGAAGAAGATAAGGTTCGGTGAACAGTAGCTAGGGTATCGTGACAGGATTTGGCAATCGGGAAAATATTCTAAGTATGGAAACTGGATACTCAATTCGAAGACCAAGTCCTCTAATATAAGTCAAAGCTGCTCACAGCTGCTGGAACAGTATCCACCACACTTAATCTATTGCAACTGGTATTCCAGCTCGCAGACAGATCTTGCAACAGATCTCGCTCTACGCCAACACAGATCTCTACTAACTCAAACGATGTCACAGAGAACTACTGTCGCAACTGGACACGTCACCCGCTACTCACTGCTGAACACTAACCAACACTGTTAGCAACGCTACAACAGATATCTCACACAGCTGACGCTAACGCAACTCACAGTTGAGTCTTCTTCGCTAATCCAAAACATTGTCGTTCCAACTAATCCAAACGCAACGTAGAACTACTCACTGCTGAAACACGCTAGCGCACTCTCTGCTGCTCAGCGACAACAGATCTTGCTACGACCGCTGAATACAACCACTACTGCTGACGTCACCAAAGCTGAGCGCCAACATACAGCGATGACTCACGCTAACTACTGAACAGATTCCGCGCCAAACTCCAACTCTCCAGAACTGTTCTAAGGGCTAAAACAAAACCCGATAGCTTCTCCAAGCTCATCAACGCAAATTGATCTCAATAAAACCCGATTAATTAACTCAATTAATCTCATCAGCTTTCGGGTCTCACAAGAGCTACGCTATCTCAGTTATTGAACAGTTCCATCTTCTGTGCTTATATATTTCAATATGTCGACTTTTCACAACAAAATTCCTATGTTTTCCAAGGAGGAGTATGACGAGTGGATGATTAGGATGCAAGCTCACTTGGCCGCGCAATACGATGACATGTGGTTCATTATCACTTGATGGACCCATGAAGATAATGAAATCCAACACTGCAATGCTATAACTGAAGGAGCACCGCAATGGATAGAAAAGAGCAGATTTGAATATACAAATGAGGACAAGAAGAAGGAAAATCTTGAAAATGTGGCGAAGGATATTTTATACAAGACGCTGGATAAGAACATGTTCAGCAAAATCAAAACCTGCGCTACTGCCAAAGAGATATGGGAGAATTTAACTCAGATCTGTGCGGGAAATGATGAGACCAAGGAGAACAAGCTAATTGATGCTCAACAGAAATACGAGTCAATCAAGATGCGAGAAGGAGAGACTATGGATGTTCGATGAGAGATTCAGTGCTGTGGTGATAGAGATTAAAAGCTTGGGCAAGGAATACAGCAACCGAGAGTTGGCACTCAAAGTGATGAGAGCATTGCCCAGAGAGTGGGATGTCAAGACCATGGCGATGCGAGAGTCCAAAGATCTGAACAAGCTTGAACTGCATGATTTGTTTGTTAATCTCAAAGCCTACGAGTTCGAGCTGGAGACCAGATCAGAGGCACCATCAACATCACAACCAACCAAAGCTCTAGCAGCAACAACATCTGAACAGTGCTCACCTAGCACTAGCAAGTCTACAGAACAACTAAGCAACGATGCCATGTCCCTCTTCGTCAAGAAGTTTGGGAAATTCATGAGAAAATCCTATAACCCTTCTTTCGATTGTAACAAATCTGAAAAGATAACTACTGATATGTACTATTATAATTGTGGTCATCCAGGGCACTTCGCAGTAGATTGCAACAGGCCCAAGAAGGAGGACAGATCTAAGAGAGATGAGAAGAAAGACGATAGATCCAAAGAAAGATCCAAAAAGAGAAGGATGAGGACCAAATCTGAGAAGATACCCAACCGGAAGAATGATCGTAAAGTACTTGTTGCTGAGGAGAGTAACAAGAACTGGGCGGATTCAGATTCAGATTCTACATCCTCATCCAGTGACAGTGAGCCAGAAAAAGTCCATTGCTTGATGGCAAATCAGACTACAACGGAAGATGAGGTATTTGATTTTTCCAATACTGAATTTGCACGAGAGGACCTTATCAACGCACTTAATTAAATGGTCCATGAGTACTGTAAGCTCTCTCAAACATTCAAGGAAGTCAAAGCTGAAAACAAGGGTTTGAAAAATAGTTCAGTTGAACCAAGAACCGCTCAACTTAGAGAAACTGACAGTTTACAAACCGAGTTAAGTAAGCTGAAGTCTGAGAATGAATCTTTGAGATTAAAGTCCTGTGAGCTTACATCTGAAATGAATGGTTAAATGAAGTGATGAGCTCCTGGACCAAGTATTCTGTTTCCTAAGCAAGCTGCATGAGACCCAAAAGCCTTTGAACGACAAATATGGCTTAGGTTTCAATGGTGGTGAAAGATTCTCTGAGGAAACCAGTACTCAGTCAGAACTGGCTGATGGCAAGTTCAAGAAAATGAAATTTGTCAAAGCCAGTGTGACACATGACACCTATGAGTCGGTAAAGTACGATGATCAGATTTCTCCAAAGCTGAACTATAAGGGCAAAGCTGGTATTGGTTATACCAGGCCTGAGAACAACAAGCCCAGTTGGCTAAAGAACAGACTTGATAAAGATAAAGCAAAAGCTGGATCTAAATCGTTTTTTCCGAACAAACAAAGGCGTAGTTCAAAGAAGGCCAAATCTGTTTCGGTAAAGTTAAGCCCCAGCGAGATCTGAATGATCAAAGTACTAAGGCAAAGCTCAACAGATCTCACAATGTTTCTGCACGCACCCTTATGGACGCACATACTGGGAAGACTGTTAAAGTAATTCAAGTATGGGTCCCGAAAGGGGTAATCCGATCTGGACCCAAGTAAAACTGGGTACCAAAATTTGTTTTTGTGTTTGAAGGATAACAGGTACAAAGCTGCAGATGAGTCTATCATTTGGTATCTGGACAGCGGATGCATGAGACACATGACAGGTAATCCAAAGCTGCTGTCAGATGTGGTGCAACACAAAGGAGCCAAAATTATTTTTGGTGATAACTCTCACGGTAACACTGTGGGTAAGGGTAAGCTTACCCATGTAACATTTCCATATCTGATATTCTTGTTGTTGAGAATTTGTGCTATAATATGATTAGTATAAGTCAGCCGTGTGACAATGGTTACACAGTTAACTTTCAAAAGTACACATGCACAGTTCAGAGTCCGGATGGTCTGACTGTATTGGTAGGGAAAATATCGGGGAATACCTACATTATCAATTGGTCAGAGCAGATGGGATCTGAACAGATTTTCCTAGCAGCTGACTCTTCAAGAGCTGGCTGTGGCACCAAAGGATGAACCATCTCAATTTTAAAACACTTGCCAAACTGAGTAAGCTTGAATTGGTTTCTGGTATGCCCAAAATAAATTTTTCTAAGGACAAGATTTGTGCAGCATGTCAGCTGGAAAAACAAATTAGATCTACTTTTAAAAATAAAAGCGGTCAATGTTCTTCCCGAAGCTTAGAGCTTTTACATATGGATGTTTTTGGTCCTATAGCCGTAACTAGCTTAGGGGGAACGAATTACACTCTGGTTGTTGTCTATGATTTTACAAAATTAACATGGGTGTTGTTTTTAAAATCAAAATCTAAAACCGCTGACCAGCTGATTAAACTTTTGAAACGTTTGCAAAATGACAAATCTTGTACTGTCAACCGGATAAGATCTGATATAGGAACTGAGTTTTTAAATTATAAACTATCTTCTTATCTGGAAGACATTGGAATAAAGCATGAGCTTTCGGCAGCGAGAACTCCTCAGCAAAACGGGATAGCTGAGAGGAGAAACCGAACTTTAAAAGAAGCTGCTCGATCTATGATTGCTTATTCCGGTATTTCACAAAATTCTAGGCAGAAGCAGTTAACACAGCTTGCTACACTCAGAACAGATCTATGATTAACAAAACTCATGGAGTTACCCCATATGAGATCTGGAGTGGCAAGAAACCTGACATATCATATTTCAAGGTGTTTGGGTGCAGATGTTTCATTCACAATAACGATAAAAAGCACCTAACAACTTTTGATGCCAAATCTGATGCAGGTCTATTCCTCGGATATTCAGCTGTGAGCAAAGTCTACAGGGTGTTTAACAACCGAAGTCTGACTATTGAAGAATCAGCTCACTTTGTGTTCGACGAGACCAGCTTTCGATCAAATTCAGCTGCAAGCTTACATGACTTGTGTTCACGTCTGGAGTCCACCAGCTTAGAAGAATCAAGTGATGACGTGGCAC
Source organism: Dorcoceras hygrometricum (assembly GCA_001598015.1). Classification (NCBI taxonomy): domain Eukaryota; kingdom Viridiplantae; phylum Streptophyta; class Magnoliopsida; order Lamiales; family Gesneriaceae; genus Dorcoceras; species Dorcoceras hygrometricum. The sequence continues at coordinate 70,429 of KV001742.1, read as the reverse complement.
AGATCCGATGCACAATTGATCCCCAACCAGCTCTGGATACACCACAAGATAACGCACAAGCAGATCTGACAGGTAACCCAGTAGACATTGATTTGACTAACGTTGACCTTGTACAAGAACATATCTCGACTAGTGTGCCAGCTGGGGGTGTTGAACCATCTAATGTTCAAGTGGATACACAAGCAGATCCTGTAGTACATCAATTGGTATCCAGACCAGATCCAGATGCCCAAGCTGTCAACGCAAATTATCAATTGGTATCTGATCCAAATCTGGAACAACAAAGCCCTTATAAATTGGTGTCAGACAATCCAGATCAAGTCAAACAATCGAACATCCAAGCTGAACAAGGAGAAAATCCAATCGGATCTGATCTTCGATGGAATACAAATCATCCACCCGAGCAGATCATAGGTAACATTCATTCTCCTATTCGCACACGAAGCTAGCTAATGCATGAGTATTTTAATTCAGCATTCATATCTCATACTGAACCAAAATTTATTGAAGAAACCTTAGCTGACCCAAGCTGGATTGACGCTATGCAAGAAGAACTTAATCAATTTAAAAGAAATAATGTATGTCAACTAGTTCCTAGACCTACTAATCATTCTGTAATAGGAACTAAATGGGTATTTAGGAACAAGCTGAATGAAAATGGTATAGTAATTAGAAACAAAGCTAGACTGGTAGCACAAGGATTTAGACAAACGGAAGGCATAGACTTTGATGAGACTTTTGCACCAGTAGCTAGACTAGAAGCCATTCGCATGTTTCTTGCATACGATGCATATAAAGACTTCAAAGTCTTTCAGATGGATGTGAAGAAGTCTTTCTAAATGGAATCTTATCTGAGGAAGTGTATGTTGCACAACCTCCTGGCTTCGTTAATCATACATATCTAGATCACGTTTACAAACTGGATAGAGCTCTATATGGGTTGAAGAAAACACCCAGAGCTTGGTATGATACACTGTCAAAATTTCTTATCGAGCATGATTTCACAATAGGCACCGTAGATAAGACATTATTTAAATTTGTCAAATCTGATCATGTCCTGTTGGTACAAATTTATGTAGATGATATTATATTTGGGTCAACTAACCCCAAGCTATGCCAGAAGTTTTCTAAGCTTATGCAGGACAAGTTCGAGATGAGCATGATGGGTGAACTGACGTTCTTTCTGGGCTTGCAAGTGAGACAGCTTGACAATGGGATATTCATCAATCAAGTAAAATACACGAAATAATTGCTGAAGAAATTTGGCATGGACAACTGTTCAGCAGCAGCAACCCCGATGAGTGCTTCCATCAAGCTAGACAAAAGCTAGAACTGCCATAGAGGTATCTTTGTATCATCGGATAATTGGCTCTTTGCTATACTTAACATCTAGCAGACCAGACATCATGTTTGCTTTCTGTATGTGTGCTAGATTTCAAGCAGAGCCTAAACAGTCGCATTACATTGCTGTGAAGAGAATTTTAAAATATTTAAAAGGAACTTCCAATGTGGGTCTTTGGTATCCCAAAGACTCCAGCTTTCAACTAATCGGTTACAGTGATGCAGATTACGCAGGATGCAGGATTGATCGGTGAAGCACAAGTGGGACTTGTCAATTAGGAGATGGATTGATTTCCTGGTTCAGTAAGAAGCAGAATTCAATTGCAACGTCCACAACTGAAGCAGAGTATCTAGCGGCTGGAAGCTGTTGTGATCAGATCTTACGGATTCAACACCAGCTCAAGGACTATGGCATTCATGCTTCTGAAGCGCCTATTATCTGTGACAATTCCAGTGTCATCGCGATCACCCAGTATCCTGTGCTGCACTCAATAACCAAGCATATCGATATCAGGCATCATTTTATAAGAGATCACATGCTCAAGAAGGACGTTCGGCTAGAATATGTGCCAACAGATCAGCAAGTTGCTGATATCTTCATGAAACCTCTACCGGACGCTAAGTTTTAGTATTTTCGAAATATTCTTGGTCTCTTAGAACTGCCTTGATCTATCTTTGCGCTAACAATTTTTGCAGGTTGAACAGCGATAGTTTACTTCAGATCTGATTTTACTGTTCTTGGAGAACAACGTAGATTTTCAGATTTGGTAAACTTTTAGATTGGGGAGAACCTCATCTTTAGGGGGAACAATAGATCTGAATTAATAAGTGCTAAGTCAGCTGAATGTGTGAGATCTGAATTTGTTCAGATTTCATGTATATATAGCTGATGCTTATATGTGATCAGATCTGGTTGTACCTCAGCTGGAATATCAATTGGTTTCAAAACTTATGCTGTGACGTAATGATCAAATGGCGCGTATTTTTACTTTTCACCCCTTGTGGTTGAAATTCAAAAGTATTTCAAATCTTTTTCAAAATTAATCGCGCCATCGGATGACTGACATGTGTGTTGTCATCGTGCGAAACGTCACATCAACATTGTTTTACGCGTACCGTTTCATATTCTGTCTCTTATATACGGCGTTTCAACTATCTCTAACCTTTACCTTGCACAAATTATCTTCGAGCTATCTTGTTTTCTTGCTTTCAGTATTTTCTTTGTAGATAATCTACCAGCGATTCCGTTCAATCGATCTTTAGCAATGGCATCTTCCTTGTTTGCGAACACCCTCCAAATTAACTTCGACTCCGTTTTGAGTTTTCCCGACTACGAAAGAATGGTGAACATGTTCAAAGCCCTGGAATCTACCGGTCTTCGAGGTTTTCTGGGGTGTCCCTCTGTTCTGTATGAACATTAATTGGACCAGTTCTTTGATACTGCTGCTGTTCGGGAGAATGAAATTATCTGTGCTGTTCAGGGCAAATTTGTTGGTATAACTGAGGAACTGTTTGCCAGTGTTTTGAGTTACCAACGACATGTTTGACAGATGTGGTTGATGTACCGAAATATTTGGTGTATGATGCGAGGAGCATATTTTCTAAATCTGGTAAACCGGTAAAGACCTCCTGTAAAAAGAGGAAAATGAAGTATGAATTTTGCCTACTGAACGATATTTTGGCAAAGTCCGTCACCGTCAAGGCTGGGTCTTTCGACTCTGTCACTCATGAGCGTTTTCTTCTGATGACGGCCACTCACTTTGGCTTGAAAATCAACTGGAGTAAGATTCTGTTTAATATTCTGAAGGGGATGGTGACCAAGACCTCAAAGCAAGCCAAGGGTTTTGCCGCTCAGATTTGTGCTTTGCTGAATGGTGCTCCCGACCTTGGGAGAGGCGAAGACCTTCCCTCCACAAAAGATTCTCACTGTGTAAACTGTTGGCACATACGTTCCAAGAATAAAAATATCGGTTCTGACGAGGATGAGCCAGAGGAACCAGTTGCTAGGAAAAATGCAACAAAGAGGAGACCAGCTCCTGCTGTTGTTGAGCCTGTGACTAAGAAGAAGCGAACTATTGTAGGGAGAGCTGTTCCCGCAGAGAAGGATTTGGCGATGGTCCCACTGGTTCAAAATCCTGAAGCTATATCTATGGTCCCTGTTGCAACTCCTAAAGCTCAACATATACGCGCACCAAAGAGAAAACTGGTGTTGGAAAAAGGTTCTGATGATGAAATTGTTGATAGTATTATTCATCAGGTGATTGCGGATACAACTGCGATTGAGTCGGGGGAACCAGATTTGGAGGAACCATTGATACAGGAGACAGCCAAGACAGCTGAGAATGAAACAGATGTGAGGCAGTAGAAGTGAGCCTTCGATGAAGAGAAGAAGTGGTGGTTCGCAAAGTGGAGGAGGACGCTCTAGACAAAGAGGTTTCAGATATTGGCACGGATGAGACTGAATTGGATAAGTCTGAGCAAATTTTGTTATTTTCAGTTCTTGTACAAATCTTTTGTACTTAGCAGATTTGATTATATATAGCACGACTTTGAGCTATCTCTTTCGTTTTTTTTCGTAAGCTGCTAAGTTTTGTCATCACCAAAAAGGGGAATTGTTAAGATAAATTTATAAGTTTTGGTGATAACGAAAACAAGACTAAGAACTGAAATTAAGATTAAGATCTGAATGATAAGTATTTGTAGAAGAAAAGGAAGTATCTCAGATCTAGACTGTTGGTATTCGGGAAGAGCTTTTACCAGATTTGAGCTAACAGGATAGGTTATCAGATCAGAGAATGGCAGAATACTCAGTGGGAAAATCTAGTTCAGAGTATTGCAGATTTGAGTATTCAGGTTATTTCAGGTATCGGGTCAAGTATGCCAGTTATCGGGTTGAGGACTTCAGATCAGAGGGTATCAGATTTGATTCAGATGCTACGGTAACAGATTCAGTTATATTGGTTCAGAAGATATATTTCAGATCCGAGTTTATCAGATGAGAACGGACTTAGTTTCGAGCAAAAGCGTTCAGAATATTTTCAATTGACTTTTCTATCAGTTTTCGGGAATTCAGATCTGGCTGATTTACAGAAAGAGGGAAATTACTCGTAAAGGATATAAGAGTTCAGATATCACAGAGTTACTAGTTACAGAATTCAAAAAGGGGAAAAGTTCAGATCTCAGTATGACTCCTATATGATGATTTCAGATCCAACAGAGAGTATTGTTTAAAAGGAATTTACTGAAAGGGAAAGAGAGCAGATTTCAGTTTTCAGAGTTAAAACAATTGCTAGCTTCGAATTTCTTCAGATGTTATCAAATGATTATTTGAAATAAATCAAACGGTCTACACAATTTGAATTGAAGAGACAAGATAAGGGCTACTTTGAGTATAGTTGCACAGTACGCAGAGTTGGTTCAACCGATGTTTACCTTTTTTGATATATAAGTCAACTCAGCTCTGACAAGCGCAGACAACCTTTTGCATAGCATTAATGGATCATTTAATGCGGCGATACAATGAAGATATGAAATATGGTTTGTGTCTACTAGCTAATTAATGACCGTTGAATATAGGAGAGTATAAATAGCTGGAGAATTCAAACAGAGAAGCTCTCGGTGGTTTGAAACTCTCTCTCAGCAATTTTCATAGCTCTCTGTGATTTTACCTCTCTCACTTTCTGGTATCATTCAAGCGCTTATTCAAGTTCACTAAGTCCCAGTGTCAATCTCGAAGAACCCTTTCAGTCAAGCTCTTATTAGATAAACTTCGAGATATCTTCTGGTTTGCTTTTGTAAATAGAGTTTCATTGTCATAGAAACCAGAAGATCTATAGTACTCAAAATATTGTGTTCATTTTATTATTCAGATTTGAGTCTGTAACGATCGTGCTTCTTGAAGCACTTAGAAAATTTATATTGTAAACAGCAGTGTATCTGCTTAGTTGTGGTTTCTAGGAGTTCACTTGGAGCAAGGCTCAGTGATCGGGTGTCTACAAGAGTTGTATTCATCAAATTCTTCTAGTGGAACCTTCCTGCAAAGGAAGAAGGGGAGACGTAGGATTTAATATCCGAACTTCCATAAACAAACTCTGAACTCTATCTTTAATTATATGCATCGCATTTATTTTATACTGTTCACTGCTCGATCGGTTTATTTCTGCACATCTTATTTGTTAACCGAGAGAACAACTTAGAACCGAGAGCCTCAGATCTGGTAACTCATATCTGAGTTGAGCGAAGGCTTATAAAATCGTTTTTAAGGTTTCGAAAATATTAAATCGAAAGGAGTTCATTCAACCCCCCTTCTTAACTCCTAAGCTCATTTTAATCATATTTTTTATTCCATCTCCCTTGGTAAATCCTTATCCATATCTGATTATTTTCATTAATCACCAATTAATAAATTTCTAGTCATCACACTCTCCCCCACTAGAAATGGATTTCGTCCTCGAAATCAGCTTATAGCAACAGATCAGAATCGTAGAAAAACACCAGAAATTCACCAAAAATAAGACAAACAATCTGCCCAGCATGACTCAATGCTTAACAGAACCACAAATGATGAGCACAAAACAACTCAAAGTGTCAGGCCTCGTGCTCACATCAGAGTAAAACCACGCAAACCACAAGAGGAAGCAACTAAAAAGTGGTTAAATTTTTGCTTTTGGCCTGACAGAAAGATAACATGATTTAAAATACAACAATACTAAAAATAATCCCAGTTTTATAAATCCAAAACACCAAAAACAGTCAAGTACAACTACTGCCAACGGCTGAATACAACACAAGTACTGAAATACTGCCAGCTATATAGATCTAAGCATCACCCGGGACATCCCACCCGCAGTGATACCAGAGCATATAATTAATATACATAACTGGGACACTCTAGCTACCTCCTGGGGCACCTCCAGCTGGGTTAAAACCACGACCAGCTTTAAAACCTGGGATACCTGAAATCAAACAGGCAAACAACACAACAACCCCAGAGGGACCTCGGGGTCAAACCCCAGTACTGAGAGCAACTATAAAACAGCAATGAATAGCAAAAGATAAGATGCAGATGTTATGCATGAAGAACGGTACAACAGCCGAAGGCTACAACTGAACAAGGAGCCAAGGAATTCAAGCACAGCACCACAGCTGATAGCAAATTCTGCAAAGAAAGGTTAGTGGCCACTGGTGTGTGTGTACAAGAATACGAGAATTACCCGCTCATCTTTACACCACACCCGAAATACCAGATGCATCAACAACTCAACCTGCTGTTGCCCAAACCATGAACTGTGGTAGTTAACCACTCGGCGCATGGTGGCTAACAAATACCAGCAGGGAGATGAGAGTGCGGTATTGCCGCTCGCCCTCAAAATCTGGTAAGAACAGAAGAACAATAACAGCAGGACATGGCTGCAACAGCTGAATGGAAATGATAATGCGTATGCAATGCAACAGTTAAACCATCACATAAACAACAATGCAATGCATACACAGCAAACACATAATATCCATGCCAATTCCAGCCATAATACAAGCTCAACATCCGTACCTCACCAGCTCCTGAGCTACAATTACCACATACACAGCTGCTACAATGAAGTCCGAGCAACACAGATCTGTCACCTGCTAAATCAACACAAGCTACTGCTCAAAAGCCGAAACACAAAACAACAGCAGCTGAGAGCTACAACTCCACCAGCGCTTATCTACCTTCCTAACTCAACGGAAAGCTCGAACAAAGATTAAAGGTAGAATTCTCACTTACCCAAACGAACTACTGGCACGACAGGGACGCTTATGCTAACAAACTACACAAGGGAGATGTCTTAGCGATACTGCGATCCTCTTCCAGCTCCTCCAAAGCCTTCTAAAGAGGTATAGAACGAAGCGCCTTAGCGATAGGAGTCAAACGCTACCACTCTCACTCTCGTCGGAGTTGTCTACCACCGGAAATTAGGACGGATAAGGTTACGGTGAACAGTAACTAGGGAGGGTTCGCGACAAGATTTGTAAACGAAGGAAATATTTCTAAGTGTCGGGGAAACAAATAATAGAGAACAGCAGCTAAGTCCTCAATTAACTACACTCCTCAATAGCCGACAGAAGCAAGAACAGATTCCACCGACAAAAATAGTTGTCGCAACTAATATTCCCCACCAGCAGCTGAAATCTCGCATCAGCTTTTGCCTATCGCTAAACAGAGAACAACTAAAAAAAACGATGTCGCAGAGGGACACGTCACCTCCCTACCAATAGCTGATTCACAAACCTCAGCCACCTGGATAAAACAACGCACCCAATCTCTCAACAGCTGATGTCTATCATAACCAACAGCTGGTACAAAGCGCTCCACTCAAAACGCTGTCGTTCCAACTTATCAAAACGACATAGTTTCGCTACCCGCTACAAAACACGCTAAAGAAACCAACAGCTGGTTCCTGTTCACAAAACGTCATCGCTTCAGAGTCCCTTAGCGCTCTCTGCTGATCATCACACTAAAATACCAACAGCTGATCACTCGCAACAGCTGGTCTCTTGCAACAGCTGGATACGCGCTAATACGCCAACGACTGCAATCTAACGAAGCACTGTTGCTGCTTCCTACCAAAACGCAACAACTGAAATACCAACAGCTGACGCGATCACTCAACGACTGATTCCTACTACTGCTGCTGATATCTTTCCAACTGCTGATTCTAATAGTTAGGCAAATTCGTTGTTTACGCCAAGCACATCGACCAACAGCTGGTCCAAACCCGACCAACACCTGATTACGAAAACACAGGTCTCACACAAATCACGAATCAACAAGTCAGAAGATTTACCTGGAAATCTACTGTCATCGCTCAAACAGATGAGGCCATTCCTGTCTCATCTTTTCTTCAACTTCTCAGGTAGCTTCTTCTCTACCATGCTTGCTCCATTGGACCATCACCAATGGAATAGTATTGTTCCTCAGCTGCTTCTCCTTCCTATCCAAACTGCACTGGATATTCGACATAGCTCAGAGTATGATCAGCTCCACTTCATCAGTTCTTAGCACATGGGACGGATCTGGCTCATATTTCCTCAACATAGATACATAAAACACATCATGCATCGCTGCTAACTCATCATACAGTTGCAATCTATAATCCAAAGACCCAATCATCTCAACAATCTCAAAGGGACCAACGAATCTAGGAGCTAATTTACCCTTAACTCTGAATCTCATCACACTCTTGAAAGGAGAAAATTTCAGAAATACTCGATCGCCAACTTCAAACTCCAAAAGCCTGCCCCTCTTGTTCGCATAACTCGCATGACGATCTTGCGCAGCTTTCATTGAACTTCTAATCAACTCAATCTGATCTTTCATATGCTGCATGAATTCAGGAGTAGACAACTATTTTTCACCAATCTCTTCCCAACAGATCGGTGATCTACACTCTCGACCATACAAAGCCTCAAATGGGGTCATCCCGATAGTCACTTGGTAGCTGTTGTTATACGAAAATTCAACCAAGGACACAGAATCCTGCTAGCTACCACTGAAATCCATCACTATTGCTCGCGACATATCCTCTATAATCTGAATATTCCTTTCGGATTGGCCATCTGTCTGAGGGTGATAAGTTGTACTCATAGCCAATCTTGAACCCATCGCTGCCTGCAAGCTCTTCCAGAATCGGGAAGTAAATCGTGGATCTATATCAAACACTATCGAAACCGTCACTCCATGCAATCTAAACACATGGTCGATGAACAGCCTCGCCATGTTCGCCATCGAACATCTCACATCATAGGGAATGAAATAGGCTGACTTCTAAAGCCTGTTAATCATCACCCAAATCGCATCGCATCCCCTATTCGATCGAGGCAAGTGAGTCACAAAATCCATGGCCACGTGCTCCCAATTCCATTGAGGCACTTCCAAACTCTGTAGCAATCCACCAGGTCTATTCTCTCGGCCTTGACTTATTGGCAATTCAAACATCATGCTACAAATCTAGAGATGTCATTCCTCATACCTTCCCACCAGTAGTGAGACTTCAAGGCATGATACATCTTCTTCTTGCTCAGATGCACACTGTAAAGACTACAATGGGCCTCGTTCAAGATGGTTTCCTTCAGATCACTCAAATTCGGTACAACCAGTCTACCATGAAATCTCAAGCATCCATCAGAAGCAACCGAAAAATCTTCCGACTGACCATTCTGGGCCTTAAGCTTCAAATCATGAATATACGGGTCAGTTCTCTGTGCTGCTCTAATGTCTGCAACAATCTGTGGTTCAACTTGAAGAGAAGAAACCACGAAATACTCGACGTCGTTTTGTTAAGTCGCTGCGACATCGTTTTGATTTGCGTTGTTTGAAAATACAGCAGCTGGTTTCTTTGTGTCTGCTGGTTGTATTTGTTTGTAGTATACCTGCTGGTTTAGTCGGTGGATGATTTAACCATCTTTTGCGAGATGTTTTTAAGGAAGACTTGGTCTTCGATTTTGAGCACCAGATTCCATACTTAGCGAAATATTCCTCGATTGTGTTCTTCGCTTCGAACCCTAGGTTACTGTTCACGGTAGCTTTTCTCCAGCAATTCCCATTGTTTCCGGCCGATTGTTTGGTACGTTCGAGGTAGCGTTGGACTCCTCTTGCGAAGCTCTATCATTCCATATCACTTTTGGAGGCTGTGGTTGGCTAGTTGAGGAATGCAAAGTTTCTGCCCAATTGTGCGTTTTGTAGTGCAGGTAGAACTTCGTTCCCTTGTGATGAGATCTTGTTCCTAGCCTTGGTTTAAGCTTCCAGTAAGTTTTTTTGGTAGTAATTGAGTTGGTTGAGCGTGGCTCCCAGTCGTGAGCTTCTGTAATTGGTCGTGAGTTTCTGTGCAGCTTTTGAGATCTGTGTGTTGTGTATTTAGCTTGTTGCTATCCAGATCTCTCGGGCCTATTTTGTAGTAATTGTTGCACAAAAGTATAAGGTACGGATCTGAGCTTGATGTAGCTTGGGATTGGCGTGAGATATTATACGTGGCTGCTGGGATGTTTCGGTGAACCTATCTGTGAATTGCTTGCTGAGCATTGGTGTTTATGCTAGATGTTTCATGTGAATTGCATAAACGAATTTGTTCACGCATATTTCAGATTCCTTGTGTATCGTATTTTGCAGCCTTGCATCTTATATTGCTGTTGTTGATTCTTACCAGGATGCGAGGGCGAGCGGCAATACCGCACTCTCATCTCCCTGTTGGGATCGTTAGCTACCATGCGCCGAGTGGTTAACTACCACAGTTCATGTGCGAGGAAACGGCAGGTTGAGTTGTTTGATGCATCTGGTATTCGGGTGTAGTATCACTATATATATGTATCAGTTAGCCAGGGGGATGCCCTGCGCTTCGTTATTGTATCCAGTATTTGGAGTCTGATACATGTTTTGATTGGTGTATGCTATAATGTTGGTTTTTTTTCTGAACTGGGATATATTTTGAGTATCGCTTTATTTTAAATTATATCGTTTTAAACCGTCAGGCCAAAAACGAAAATTTTACCCGCTTTTTGATAGCTTCCGCATGTGTTTGTATGATTTTACTCTGTTTAGAGCACGAGGCCTGACACATCCCATATTCGATCGAGGCAAGTGAGTCACAAAATCCATGACGACGTGCTCCCAATTCCATTGAGGCACTTCTAAACTCTGTAGCAATCCACCAGGTCTCATTCTCTCGGCCTTGACCTGTTGGCAATTCAAACATCGTGCTACAAATCCAGAAATATCATTCCTCATACCTTCCCACCAGTAGTGAGACTTCAAGGCATGATACATCTTCTTTTCGCCCGGATGCACACTGTAATTACTACAATGGGCTTCATTCAAGATGGTTTCCTTTAGATCAATCAAATTAGGAAAAACCAATCTACCTCGAATCTCAAGCATCCATCAGAAGCAACAGAAAAATCTTCCGAATGACCATTCTGGGCCTTAATCTTCAACTCATGAATATACGGGTCAGTTCTCTGTGCTGCTCTAATGTCTGCAACAACTTGTGGTTCCACCTGAAGAGAAGAAATCACAAATTACTGATCAACTGACTGAAAACGCCATCCAAAAGTCCCCAAATCCTCATGGACTTTGGATATACTCATCGAAATCAACATCGTAGGCTGGGCTTTCCTACTCAAAGAATCCGCTACTAAGTTCATTCGCCCAGGCTGATGTTGTATCTCACAGACAAAATCTTTGGGAAACTCCATCCAACGATGTTGCCTCATATTTAGATCAGACTGAGTGAAGATATACTTCAAGATCTTATGATCTGTATAAACCACAAATTGTTCACCATACAAATAATGACTCCAGATCTTCAACGCAAAAACAATGGAAGCCAACTCTAGATCATGAACGGGGTATTTCGTCTCATGGGGCTTCAACTGTCGAGATGCATAAGCTATCACTCGCACGTTCTGCATCAATACACAACCCAGACCATTTAGAGAAGCATCGGAGCAAACAACAAAACCTCCAGAACCCGAAGGCAAATCCAATACAGGAGCAGTAGTCAACTTCTCCTTAAGCAACTGGAAACTCGACTCACACTCGTCTGTCCAAACAAATTTCCTATCCTTCTGGGTCAACTAAGTCATCGGCCTGGCTATCGAAGAAAACTTCTCGATGAAACGTCTGTAGTAGCCAGCCAAACTCAAGAAACTACGGATCTTAGAAACGTTCCTAGGTCGCTCCAAGTTAAGAACTGCTTCGACCTTACTCGGATCCACAGTTGTGCAGATATGACATGACCCAAAAAGATTACTTTATCCAGCCATAATTCACACTTGCTGAACTTTGCATAAAGCTGTGAGTCTCTCAGTTTTTGCAATACCAATCTCAAGTGCTCCTTATGCTCTCTATAGCTCCTCGAGTACACCAGGATGTCATCTATGAAGACTATCACAAAATGATCAATGTACTCGCTAAATACGCGATTCATCAAATCCATGAAGACAGCAGGAGCATTCGTCAATCCAAATGGCATCAGCAAAAATTCATAATGCCCATATCTCGTCCTGAAAGCCGTCTTCGCCACATCAACATCTCTAATCCGCAACTGATGATAACCAGATCGCAAATCAATCTTAGAGTATACTGCCGATCCCTGCAGCTGATCAAAAAATTCATCAATCCTCGGTAAAGGATACTTGTTCTTGGTCGTTGCTTTATTCAACTGCCGAAAATCCACACTCATCCTCATAGATCCACAGCCAACTCTAGATCATGAACGGGGTATTTCGTCTCATGGGGCTTCAACTGTCGAGATGCATAAGCTATCACTCGCACGTTCAGCATCAATACACAACCCAGACCATTTAGAGAAGCATCGGAGCAAACAACAAAACCTCCAGAACCCGAAGGCAAATCCAATACAGGAGCAGTAGTCAACTTCTCCTTAAGCAACTGAAAACTCGACTCACACTCGTCTGTCCAAACAAATTTCCTATCCTTCTGGGTCAACTAAGTCATCGGCCTGGCTATCGAAGAAAACTTCTCGATGAAACGTCTGTAGTAGCCAGCCAAACTCAAGAAACTACGGATCTTAGAAACGTTCCTAGGTCGCTCCAAGTTAAGAACTGCTTCGACCTTACTCGGATCCACAGAATTACCTTGTGCGGATATGACATGACCCAAAAAGATTACTTTATCCAGCCAGAATTCACACTTGCTGAACTTTGCATAAAGCTGTGAGTCTCTCAGTTTTTGCAATACCAATCTCAAGTGCTCCTTATGCTCTCTATAGCTCCTCGAGTACACCAGGATGTCATCTATGAAGACTATCACAAAATGATCAATGTACTCGCTAAATACGCGATTCATCAAATCCATGAAGACAGCAGGAGCATTCGTCAATCCAAATGGAATCAGCAAAAATTCATAATGCCCATATCTCGTCCTGAAAGCCGTCTTCGCCACATCAACATCTCTAATCCGCAACTGATGATAACCAGATCGCAAATCAATCTTAGAGTATACTGCCAATCCCTGCAGCTGATCAAAAAATTCATCAATCCTCGGTAAAGGATACTTGTTCTTGGTCGTTGCTTTATTCAACTGTCGAAAATCCACACTCATCCTCATAGATCGCATAATACGTGAATCAGAACATATCTCAATCAATTCTAGCATGTAAACTCACGTAAGCCACATACAGCAGTTCACAACATCGAAACATAGTCATGTTCACGCTCAAACTGCTAAGAGCTGCTCAATTCGTACCTTTCTTCTCAATTTACCTAACAGATTTCCTCCTGGCTCAAATCACGCAGCAGGACACTTCCTGGAAGTTGAAATCTGAAAAGACATAGCTAATATCTTAGCTCAATTCAACTACTCAGTCACGCTAAACCTACTGCCAGAAGCTGATCTAAATTCTACACTTCCACGCAGGCTTAGACTACTAAAACAGGACTCGAAATACAAAGGACTGCTCACCCAAACGTTCGCGCTTAGCAGAAGGTTCGCAAATCTTACTAAACGAGGGCACCAGGCACTCCGCGTTCCTCCTCCAACACTGATTCAGGGTTCAAAACGGGTAGCAAACTAAGGAGCGAAACAAGGGGAATCCAGCGCTACCAAGAATATCAAAAACGAGGCTGGAATCGACAGGAAATGACGATAGAAGAAGATGGTGAACAGTAACTCGTCGAGGGTTTGAAATAGAAGAGATAAGAGATGTCTGGCTCAAAATAATCTAAGTGTCGATCAACACTTCTATATATACCTCTTCAAATCTCACCTGCTGATTCATACAATTCAGCCAAAGAAACCAGCAGGAAGCAATCAGCAGCAACCCTCTATTCCTTTACGTAAAATTCAGCAGCAACTAACAAATCAACAACCGCGCGCTAACACTGCAAAACGACACCGTTCTAACTAATCTAAACGACGCCGTAGCAAATATCAGCAGACAACAACTCTCGCAAGCAAAACAAACCATCTGCTGATCGCGCGAAGTTCTCAAAACGACGACGCATCTCGACGCCTTTGAAATAGCGCATCTGCTGAACTCTCAACGAAAAGCTCAAAACGCAGCGTTTCCACTAACTCAAACGACGCCGCTTCTCAACGCTAGTATTGCGCATCTGCTGATCAGCAGCAAGCAATACAACGCAATAACAATCAGCAGCAAACATCACGTCACGCCTACGCCATCATATCTATCAGCAGCTCTCAAACCATCTGCTGATCTCTCTTCACAAGCGCATCTGCTGAATCTAAATAGTCATCTGCTGAAATAATAGTCAACACTCCAAAATGTTGACTAACACGCGTCACTTCCTCGTTCAATCTCGCGCTAAACACAAAATCTACCAGCAGCAACTTCAACTCGAACTAAAACCAGCAGACCTTCAATCTTAAATCAAAACCAGCAGCACTCCTTTCGTCACGATGACGTCACCTCTGCTGATTCAAAATTCACCAGCACGATCTACAGTAACCTGCTGATTCCAGTTTCTCCAAAAATCAACACTACGCTCAAAAATTCAGCAGGGACTTCATCCCTTTCGCAAATTCCTCAAATCACGCGAGATTAATCCCAATTCAAATCAATTAATCACAAATCTAACTTCTCAATCCTCACACATGGGACGGATCTGGCTCATATTTCCTCAACATAGATACATAAAACACATCATGCATCGCTGCTAACTCATCATACAGTTGCAATCTATAATCCAAAGACCCAATCATCTCAACAATCTCAAAGGGACCAACGAATCTAGGAGCTAATTTACCCTTAACTCTGAATCTCATCACACTCTTGAAAGGAGAAAATTTCAGAAATACTCGATCGCCACCCTCAAATTCTAAAGGCATGCGCCTCTTGTTCGCATAACTCGCATGATGATCTTGTGCAGCTTTCATTCTACTCCGAATCAACTCAATCTGATCTTTCATATTCTGCACAAATTCAGGAGTAGACAACCGTCTTTCTCCAACTTCTTCTAGCAGATCGGTGATCTATAGTCACGACCATACAAAGCTTCAAATGGGGCAATCCCAATAGTCACTTGGTAGCTGTTTTTATACGAAAATTCGACCAAGGATAAAGAATCCTGCCAGCCACCACTCTGCTTGCAGCATGTATTCTAAAATCTGAATGGTCCTCGGATTGGCCATATGTCTGAGGGTGATAAGTTGTACTCATAGCCAATCTCGAACCCATAGCTTCTTGCAAACTCTTCCAAAATCGGGAAGTAAA
>KV001742.1:2058-51483 GCA_001598015.1 Dorcoceras hygrometricum | reverse complement strand
TCATCTCCCTGCTGGGATCGTTAGCCACCATGCGCCGAGTGGTTAACTACCACAGTTCATGGGCGAGGCATGTTGAGTTGTTTGATGCATCTGGTATTAGGGTGTAGTGTCACGGCGAGTGGCTCATTACCACACTGTGAACAAACCCCGTGGCCACTGTTGTTGCAGATTCTTGGAGTTGTGCTTGAGTTCCTTAGCTCCCTTGTTGGTTGAGTCTTCCGTTGTATCTGGTGTCTCATGCATGGCATCTGCATTTTATCTTATGCATTCTTTTAGCTATATCTGTTGCTCTCCGTACTGGGGTTTGACCCCATGTCCCTCTGGGGCTTGTTTTGTTTCCTTGTTTGTGTTATTTTCAGGGAACCCAGGTTTACAGCTGGTCGTGGTTATAACCCAGCTGGTGGTGCCCCAGGAGGTGGTTAGCGTGTCCTAGTTGCGTATAGCATATTTATATATATGTATCAGTTAGCCAGGGGGATGCCCTGCGCTTCGTTATTGTATCCAGTATTTGGAGTCTGATACATGTTTTGATTGGTGTATGCTATAATGTTGGTTTTTTTTCTGAACTGGGATATATTTTGAGTATCGCTTTATTTTAAATTATATCGTTTTAAACCGTCAGGCCAAAAACGAAAATTTTACCCGCTTTTTGATAGCTTCCGCATGTGTTTGTATGATTTTACTCTGTTTAGAGCACGAGGCCTGACACATCCCATATTCGATCGAGGCAAGTGAGTCACAAAATCCATGACGACGTGCTCCCAATTCCATTGAGGCACTTCTAAACTCTGTAGCAATCCACCAGGTCTCATTCTCTCGGCCTTGACCTGTTGGCAATTCAAACATCGTGCTACAAATCCAGAAATATCATTCCTCATACCTTCCCACCAGTAGTGAGACTTCAAGGCATGATACATCTTCTTTTCGCCCGGATGCACACTGTAATTACTACAATGGGCTTCATTCAAGATGGTTTCCTTTAGATCAATCAAATTAGGAAAAACCAATCTACCTCGAATCTCAAGCATCCATCAGAAGCAACAGAAAAATCTTCCGAATGACCATTCTGGGCCTTAATCTTCAACTCATGAATATACGGGTCAGTTCTCTGTGCTGCTCTAATGTCTGCAACAACTTGTGGTTCCACCTGAAGAGAAGAAATCACAAATTACTGATCAACTGACTGAAAACGCCATCCAAAAGTCCCCAAATCCTCATGGACTTTGGATATACTCATCGAAATCAACATCGTAGGCTGGGCTTTCCTACTCAAAGAATCCGCTACTAAGTTCATTCGCCCAGGCTGATGTTGTATCTCACAGACAAAATCTTTGGGAAACTCCATCCAACGATGTTGCCTCATATTTAGATCAGACTGAGTGAAGATATACTTCAAGATCTTATGATCTGTATAAACCACAAATTGTTCACCATACAAATAATGACTCCAGATCTTCAACGCAAAAACAATGGAAGCCAACTCTAGATCATGAACGGGGTATTTCGTCTCATGGGGCTTCAACTGTCGAGATGCATAAGCTATCACTCGCACGTTCTGCATCAATACACAACCCAGACCATTTAGAGAAGCATCGGAGCAAACAACAAAACCTCCAGAACCCGAAGGCAAATCCAATACAGGAGCAGTAGTCAACTTCTCCTTAAGCAACTGGAAACTCGACTCACACTCGTCTGTCCAAACAAATTTCCTATCCTTCTGGGTCAACTAAGTCATCGGCCTGGCTATCGAAGAAAACTTCTCGATGAAACGTCTGTAGTAGCCAGCCAAACTCAAGAAACTACGGATCTTAGAAACGTTCCTAGGTCGCTCCAAGTTAAGAACTGCTTCGACCTTACTCGGATCCACAGAATTACCTTGTGCGGATATGACATGACCCAAAAAGATTACTTTATCCAGCCAGAATTCACACTTGCTGAACTTTGCATAAAGCTGTGAGTCTCTCAGTTTTTGCAATACCAATCTCAAGTGCTCCTTATGCTCTCTATAGCTCCTCGAGTACACCAGGATGTCATCTATGAAGACTATCACAAAATGATCAATGTACTCGCTAAATACGCGATTCATCAAATCCATGAAGACAGCAGGAGCATTCGTCAATCCAAATGGCATCAGCAAAAATTCATAATGCCCATATCTCGTCCTGAAAGCCGTCTTCGCCACATCAACATCTCTAATCCGCAACTGATGATAACCAGATCGCAAATCAATCTTAGAGTATACTGCCAATCCCTGCAGCTGATCAAAAAATTCATCAATCCTCGGTAAAGGATACTTGTTCTTGGTCGTTGCTTTATTCAACTGTCGAAAATCCACACTCATCCTCATAGATCATCCTTCTTCTTCACAAAAAGAATTGGAGCTCCCTAAGGCCACATACTCGGTCTGATGAAGCCTTTCTCCAAAATATCATGCAAATGATCCTTAAGTTTCTTCAGCTTAGCTAGCGCCAACCGATACGGAGCTCTAGAAATCGGGGTTGTCCCTGGCACCAACTCTATGCGGAAGTCAATCTCTCTTTTTGGAGGAAATCCAGGAATCTCATCCGAGAAAACATCTGGGAACTCTCAAGCAACAGGGACATCACTCAACCCTATCCTCGATTCTCTGGAAACATCCAAGGCATAGATCATAAACCCTGAATTCTCTTGCAACAAGCTGAACATTTCCATGGCAGACACTAATGGAATCTTAGGTCGCGAATCAGCATCATAGAAATCCCATTTCTCTCCAAATCGAGGTCTAAATCCCACTATACCATGGAAACAATCAACAGTCGCTCTATAATCCGACAACACATCCATACCCATGATGCAGTTGAAGTCTCTACTCTCCAGAGAAATCAAATTAGTCACCAACACATTCTCATCGAATCTAATCACACAATCCAAAACCACCTCATGGGACAACAAACTCACGCCAGCAGAGGAAGATACAGAGACAATATCACATATTGGGGAAGAACTCAACCCACACTCATACACAAACAAATCAGATATAAAGGAGTGTGATGCTCACGTATCAAAAAAAACTCGTGCAGGAAATCAAAGATAGCACAAGTACCTGCAATCACTCCCCCAGGCATCTCATCATCTTTCTCTCTTGTCAAGGCATTTACCTGAGCTTGCTGCAGTCCCGAAAACTAAGGTCTAGAAGATCCTCCAAACCTAGACGGTTCTCGTGGTTGGAATGTAGGTCGTTAGACTGAACAAAAGGTTGTGGTCTCTGCGAAGAACCACCAGCTGAACCTTGTGACAGACTCAAGGACTGTCCACCCATCAAAGGACACACTCTAGCGAAATGTCCCGGTTGGCCACACTGATGGAAAAGACCCCGAACTCCACGGCACTGTGAAGTCATATGTCTACCTCCGCACTGTCCAAACATCACACTTCCTGATCCACTGCAACCAGAACTAATAGAACCAGACGAGCTCGAATTCGATCGTCTCTTAAAATGTTCCTGTCGAGGCTTAAACCTCTGGCGATTCGACTGCTGCATCGTCTGAGGAGGCTGAAATGGTTGCGTCACCTCTAACACAAGTTGAGATGCGTCCAGCTGTCAGCTGAACCTGATTTTGCGCTTCCAACAGACTCTCCTCAATATCCAGAGCTCTATCCACGGCCTCAGTATAAGTCGCAGGAGAACCAGCCAACACCATACGGAACAATTCAGGCCTCAAACCTCTCAGAAACTTGTTCCTATTTGTCCTCTCCTGGTTAGCCACATGGGGAACATACGACAGAAGCGAAGAGAATTGTCTGGCATACTCGGCCACCCTCAAGTTCCCTTGATTCAGATTATCGAACTCCGGCTCCCGGTTGTTGTAAAAGGACTCAGGGGTATACTCCTGTCGAAAAGCTGCACAGAAGCTCTCCCATGAAATCAATGCACCACTCTCTCTCATGACTCAGGAAGTACCTTTCCAGCAACGTTGAGCGTGCTCCCTCAACTGCAAAACAGCCAACTTTAATCTCCTCTCCGGAGAGTATTCCATTGCGTCAAACAACTCTTCCATATGCTCTAACCAGCCTTCAGCCATCAGACCACCCTCAGCACCAGTAAACGTCGAGGGATTCATCCTCTGGAACCTAGCAAGAACTAGCTTCATCTCGCCAATCTGTCTAGTACATCATCTACCTCAGAGGTAAGAACAACCAACATATACAACACAGAGGCAGATACAAAATCACACAAATCACAGAGTCAATCAAAATCAAAAAGCTCAATGTGAGGATCGAGATTCGAAAATGTGATTAATCGAGAGTTATGGATTATCGAATTTTATACTTGAGGATTTTGGTCGAATCTGTGTTGAAATTGGAGTTGATTCGTGGAGTCCTTCGAGATCTGGTCCCAGTTAGTATTCAGATGTGAGTACTCAATTGGGGTGTTAGCAAGTGACATCTGAGTAGTAGAGACTGGCGCGAGTAGTGATGCGTCGTCGTTTTGCAATTTCAGATGTCTCGCTAGTGGGTGAAATATGTTCGATGGCGTGACCAGATGTCAACGTGGGTCAACGGTGCTGGGTAGCTAGCGAGCGCTGATATGAGGATAGCGAGAGACATCTGTTAGTGTTAGCGCGCGGATGCGAGAAGCTGCTACATGTAGGTCAACACATCTGCGTTGACTGCTGTTGTTAGCACCGTTCAGATGTTGCTAGTGAGAGAGATCTGTTCCAGATGTTGAATCTCTGCTATGTCGTTTTGATTAATTAGCGCGACGTCGCTTGCTGTTATGCGTTAGTGGAGAGTAGCGAAGTCTGATTCATGACAGCTAGGCCAGCTGTGAGTGAGCGCTGGATTCAGATGTGAGGATTCCTGCTTAAGTGCAAGATGGTATCTGAGTTGATAAGAACAGAAGCTGAATTCGAGGATTTAAATACAAGTGTTGAATGAGACTTAGCGTATTTTTCGACCCCCGATATTTCTTATCTTCTTCCTCTTCGAAACCCTCGATAGTTACTGTTCATCGAACGTTATTTCTCCAATTTACCGTCGATTTCCGCTGAAGTTTGGAGCAAGGATGGTGTTGAACTCGTCTCCCTTAGCCCTTTTGATTGTTACCAGTTAGGCGACCTGAGTCGACGTAGGAGGAGCACGAAGGAATTTAAGTGTTCGCGAATTTCTGCGACAGCTAACCCGAGAGTTCTTTAGCTCGTTTGAGCTTCTGGATTTGAGCTCCCAGACAGTTCCTGCTGTGTTTGTCGAGACCAGCGAGAAAGCAGGTTTGAGAAGGCTGAGGTTCTCGTGCCCTGGTGAGATCTGTTGAGGTAGAAATTGAGATCTGAGGTACGAATTGAGCTTCTGATTACAGCTTTGGCATAAGCGTGTAGTGTTTTGAAGCATGAATGATGCTCCGTGGAATCTATTTTCTGAGTATTGTGTTTTACGTGAACAGATTTGGCTTATACTTGAATTTATGAGTTCTTTTTATGTGAATTATGCATGATGAAATCAGATTTGAATTTCCTGGCATACATGCATACATATTGAGCCTATTGATTGATTGATTGAGAACCCATGAAAGAGCCACGTTGTGATCGGCAGACTTATGTGTCGTGCCTGAAAGGTCCAACGCTATCATCGGAGTGGTGACCGAATGATTCGTCGTGTCTGAATTCCACAGAGCTGTGATGGATAATTGAGTGGCCAACCCTGAAGATTACGGACCGATGATTTCCACCGGCTGATTGACTGTGTGTGGTATAGAGGCTCGATTTTGATTTGCTAGCTGACTCGTTGGCCTATATTGACCGATTCTTTGACAGCCCTCATGCATTCATGTTTTGATATACTGCATGTTCATGAGTTGCTGTTATCTTAGTGCTCTTCGTACTGAGGTTTGACCTCGTATTTCTTTCCTGCTTTTATGTCTTGGGTCTGTGTTGCCCATTGCAGAAGCTACAAGTAATCTGGTTGGGCAGAGTGGAGCTTCAGCTAATAGATCCCTGTTTGGTTCAGTCCCAGTGAATCTATATTATGTATTGAACTTGGGAATTCCCTGAGTTTTTATGTATTTTGGGGATCTGTATTCGAGTTTATTTGATTACCTGTCTGTTGTTTGGATTTTGAGTAAATCCTATTTTGAGTGTCAATATTTTGAATGATGTTTTTATTGTTCAGGCCCAAACATTTGAAGAAAATTTTAAGCTATGTTTTTATGCTTCCGTGATTATGTGCTTAATTGTGCTTTAATCTTAGTTGATTAGCACGGGGCCTGACACTCAAACTCTGTGCCTAGACTCAAGTGTGATTAAAAGAAATCGAACTTATCCCAGTTTAAGCTCTGATACAAAATGTCAGGCCTGGTGCGCTAAATCAAGGATTAACTACTCAATTAATCACAACTATGCGGAAACATGAAATCAGGGCTAAGAATTTTTTTTTTCGAATTGGGCCTGATACAAAATATTATTCAAAATAAGTTCATAATCAAAATAAGGATTTAAACTCAAAATCCGACAGCAACAGAAACATGCAACAAGTATCAAATACAGATCCCCACAAATACTATCGGCACATGACATCCCCTGGCTCAAAATATCAATACATAATAAAATAACTGGGACTCAGAACAGGGATCTTCCAGCTGACGCTCCACTCTGTCCAGCTGGATTACCTGTATAACCTGCAAAGGCCAACACCGACCCAAGCAGCCCAAAACAGGGAAAATAAACGAGGTCAAACCTCAGTACAAAGAGCACTCATAAAACAGCAATTCATAAAACATGCAATATTTCAAGTCATGATATGCATGAGGGTACCAAAGAACATCGGTAATCAAGGCCAACAACTCAGCTGGCAAATAAAAGGAGCCTCAACACCACGCACAGCCAATCACCCGATGGAAATCATCGATCCGTGATCTTCAGGTGCGACAATATGTCAACCATCACAGTTTAGTGGTCTTCAGGCGCGAAAACTCAGCTGGCCACAACCTCGATGATAGCATTGGACCTTTCGAGCGCGACAACTCAGCCGATCGATCACAATGCTAGCTCGACTCGGGCATCAATCAAATTCAGGCTCAATATGTATGGGTGAATGCCAAGCAATATCAATTCACTAACATACATAAATCATACGCAAACAGAACAAATAATCGAATCACAGTCAAGCCAAATCTGTTCACGTAAACACTCAATTATAGAATTCAGCAATATCAATTCACTAACATACATAAATCATACGCAAACAGAACAAATAATCGAATCACAGTCAAGCCAAATCTGTTCACGTAAACACTCAATTATAGAATTCTCAACACACTAGAAATATTCTCATGCTTATGCCAAAGCTGTTTAAATAAGCTCAAATCCGTATCTCAAAATAGCTTCTACCTCAACAGATCTTACAAAGACAAAGCACCAACAACCCGCTCAGGTTTACTGTCCCAGCAGCTCTCGTCGAACTCAACAGAATCTGGACAACAATCATGAAGATGCTCAAACCTGCAACTACTTCGCGCTCCCTTAATTTTCCAATCTAAATCTCCAAACTTGTATCAATCGAAGCCCTAAGGAAGACGAGCTCAGCGCCACCAATCTTGCTCCAAACGGCGGCGTAAATCGACGGAAATCTCAAGAAATAGGGTTCGAATGAACACTAAGGGTTCGCGAAGCTCTCGGGAAGAAGATAAGAAATTTCGGGTTCGAAATCGACTAAGTGTTGCTCGACACTTATATTTAAATCTCCCAGTCAAAGCTACAGGGAAAGTCAATCACTCAAATCTGAACACTACCTTAGATCTGGGCGCTCTCAAATCTGAGCGCTAACTCAGATCTGACTCTACTACGTTATCCTCACACGAAATCACTAAACAACGTCGCTTAGGAGTCCCGCTCCAAAGCAAACAGATCTCGCGACAAAGGCCCGCTTGCAAACTTCAGATTTGGTCAAATCTGAAATCATTAAACCGCGCTGGTCTACACCAACTCACGAACCGGACCGGTCCACACAGTACCGTTGACCAACACTTGACTTCCCCAAATAAACGTGCACCTCTGCTCACTACCAATGAACAGATTTCACTCTACCAACGTCAATTGTGATAACACGATACGACGTCGCATTACCTCCAACTCTAGATTCCACTACTCAAATCTGTACCCTCAACTAAAAGTCTTCAGAGCAGCTCAAATTTGATATCTTCCGATACCAAACGTAATGCGATACCTAGATCATTCCCGAGTACAATCTACATAAAACCGCTTACACAAATATGATATATTCCAAGATCATTCCCGAGTACAATCTACATAAAACCGCTTACACAAATATGATATATTCCAAGCCACCCGATAGCGACCAACAGTCCACATTTGATCTGTTCTACCTCAAATCTGAAAATCCAAAAATCACCAACAGAAAACAAATTCCTTCAAATATGAAAACCCGGTGATTAACATCTCCCTTGGTAAATCCTTATCCAGATCTGATTATTTTCATTAATCACCAATTAATAAATTTCTAGTCCTCACACATCCCGTGGCAATGACTCGATATAGCATATTTATATATATATATATATATACATAACTGGGAACTCACGCCTGGGACTGAACCAGCTGTCACACCTCAGGGACCAGCTGATTACCTGAAAAAGGTCTGCAATGGCCAACACATGGACAAAGCAGCCCCAAGGGAAAACAAACGAGGTCAAACCTCAGTACGAAGAGAAACTCATCATACAGCTATCAAATAAAGCATGAAACATGTGTCTTGCAATGCATAAGGGGTACCAAGGCTCATCGGTAACAAGCACATCGACTTAGCTGGAAATCACGACTCGGTGAAGGACTCCCAGGCACAACATCTCAGCCAGCCAGTCAACCAACAACAGTGGCCACTACATGTATGAGGGGTGAGGGCTTTACCCGATCACCATCCACTACGCCTCATGGAAACACCAGTCTCACAACGGGAGCCGAGATCACGGTACTATCAAATCATCACCAGGTTCTCAAAGAAAGCAAGATCAATATGCTATGACAGTATGAAGTATCAGCAAGATCATGCAACAGCATACAATAAACACATGCAATCAGCACAGTAAGCATAACAGTACAGAATAGCATATGCAGCAGCTATATAAATTCAATCGAACAGCACAGATCGGGTTCTACCATGTGATCCTAGGCTGAGCAACTCAGCTCACAACCAACAACACGACAACAAAAAGCAGCACAGCCACACATCTACGGCATAAAAACTACGGCATAACAGCACGTAAACAGCTTAGATACAGCAAGCAAAATTCAGCAGAATCAGCTCGAATACTCAGCACAAGCATAACAGAAATCACACCCAGCATATACACAACAAGATAAGGCAAATCAGCCTATAGCCACTACGCTCACATGCTTATCCCAAGCTGTAAAACACAAGCTTACGCAGATCATGGCAAAATACCTCAGCACATCTCTCGATTGACAGCTGAACACACCTCCTGCTGCTCGGCCAACTGCTCAGAGCCCGCAGCTCACTGCAACCACCAGGGAGCTCTAACCTGCCAAGATACGTAAAGAATCAGCTCTGCTAAAGCTTATACAGCTCACAGCCGAAGGCCTCTTAGCCCAGAACAACTACGGCTAACAACAGAGCCCTATCCAGCTCAAAGGTAACTACCAAGAACCGAAACTAACACCAGCAGAGCAAGGTTACCTGAACTGAAACTCACTCGGTCGGAACTCGCGAACACATCCCATGTAGGTTCTCAGCGATTCCTCCATTCGGCCTTCCCCCGACTTCAAACTGGTATAGAAACGTCGGCCTTGAAGAGTTTTTTCCAACCATTGTACCCCCACTCAAAGATGACCAGCCTATCTCCGATGATCTGGGAAAAACTAGTCTGGTGAACAGTGGCTAGGCTAGAGAAAATGTCTCTCGAGAGCGTCTAAGAGAAGATAAGGAACGAGTGGTCTAAAAATGACTAAGTATGGGTCAGAGGGATGTATTTAAACTCGCTACTCATCAGTTCATGGCTACAGTGACTTCAGCACAGCTCAAACCTCTTCACTGTAAACTGCCCAGCGCACAGCTCAGCACGCACACAGCACAGCTCAGACCTCTTCACTGTAAACTGCCCAGCGCACAGCTCAGCACGCACACATGCATAGACCAGCTCTTGGACCCAACAGCTCACACTCCCTACAGACCACATTCCAACAGATTACAGCTACTGTGATACCAGATCAGCTCAGACCTCGTCACTGTAACCAACCAGCTTGCACAACAATTCATCTTCGTCATCTCAAGACAGCTTATGTACCCAGGTTAGGCCTCACCTACAGTGTCTCTAGTCAGCTCAAATCCCGACACTATTGCAGCTTAGGCATAAATACGCCACTCATCTTACACATCAACATATCACGGCCTCAACACATTACACTTGCATATCAGCTCCCATGCACCTATCAGCTTGCACAACACACAAAAGCTCAGATCGCACCAGTTCAGCACAGGGTACACTGCACAGCAACCCCTCAACAGCTTACACAAATTCAGGTCATGTCGCACACTGTTAATGATTTAGCCACTAATAATCTTGGCTAAACACTGTCCTCACATAAAGAATGAGGTGATCAAATAATAATCTTGTAAAAGAGTTTACAAGTTTTTGAGGATTTCAAGAATGGAACTGTTTAACACAGTGAAAGGTAGTAAACATATCATATTTAGGATCAGTGGTATAAAATTTTGACTTTATATCATTTGAACGAGTTATTTAAACTCGTCAGATATGTTATATCTGATCATGGATCGGGAATTTGAGGAATCGCAATCATAGAATAAATCAAGTGCTAATGTGCCTGGTTTTGGCCAAGTCCATTGCCAACTTAAGGAGTTCGTTTGTGTTCGAATGAGAAGGTCTATCTCTGGATAAAAACAGAACTATTGGAGCCTAAGGCAAAGTACTTGAGGTAAAAATCGATAAACACCATGGATGTTGATTTATACAATATTCGAAAGTATTTTTAACTTCCAAATTAAAATTTAATTCGGCACGAGAGAACGATATACCAACACAAAGTGTCTAGAATACTAATTTATAAACACAAGAACCAGTTATGTGGCATCCTAATCCACCGTACGAAAAAACTTTCGTTTCTATGAAATAATAAATGCATACGATTCGAGGGTGGTTTTATAATTTTAGAGAATAATTCAGATCTCGCATTGCAAAACAGATCGGGGATTGTGATATTAAGAAGCTGATGAAAATTATGTGAGCTGATCTCATTCAGACTGGAAATAATTAATCGTAACAAAGTCTGGTACAGAAATACATAACAACATGTTTGCTTAATGATCAACAAAACAAAAGAGATGCAATCTGAAACAACACAGAAACGCAGGTCCATCAATGAACAACCTCCCAGTCTGCTTCAGATCGCACCAGCCAGCTCACGATAAACCTCCTCACCTTCAACCATGAAAGCTAGTGAGCTTAGGGGCCCAGCAGGTAAAGTCTAGTAATAACAATTAACTCAGCACAACCGAAAACATAATATTTTAATGTAAAGGGAGTAAACATTAATCATGAACTTCTTAAAATTCTGTGGTTATGAAATAACCCATTGATCATAATTAATTGTCTGTATGAGATGTGGCAGGGAAGCTCTCCTTAGGTCATAGTCGCTTGATCAAGCTCATCTGATATCAGGTCTATGGCACCCTGTCTATCGACCGACATCCACACTCGTGCAAGCTAACCGTCTGTTTATCTTTGCCACAGGTCATAAAAATTTGAAATTAACTTCCTTTTTAAACTAACAGCTCACGCACACAAGCGTTTCGTTTCTTTAAAAACTCCATTTTTATTTGAAAAGACAACCGAGAGTACGAGTAAATACAGCTGAAGAAATTTTGGGATCAAGTCAGAATGGAAAATCATATCATGAGCTTAGATCAGCCCTGAATAGGAAACAAATCACGACTTATATCAGCTCTGAATAGAAAACAGATCACGAATTAGATGAGCTCTGAATATAAAATAGATCACGACATAGATAAGATCTGAATAGAAAATAGATCACGACTGGTTGGTCAAATCATATTAGGGAAAGTCAACACTACTTAGAACAATCAGGCTAAATTAATAAGGTCAACAAAGTCAACTCAGCTTAGGTCAATCAAATCAGATCGTGAGCTTGGAGCAGCTCAGAGGGAAAAACAGATCACACACTTGGAGTAGTTCAGAAGAGGAAAAATAGATCACAAGTTTAGAAACAGATTACGAGCTTAAAAATAGCCAACTCAGCTTAGGAAGAGTCAACTCAGCTTAGAAGAAACAAATCAGATTGTTAGAGTAGATGCCCAACTAGCCAACTTGTGGCGTGTGGGTTTTATTGACTCTTGTGTATAACGATCTTTATATATGACATACGCATTTTCTTTATGGCATTTTATTTTCATTATGATTATAATGTTTAACAATTGTGTTGGATAAAGACCTAGAATGCACCATAGTGTATGTTAGATGTGATAGTTGATATGATGGCTATCATGAAACACATCTAATAGTCACTGTGCATTCTGAACTCGTTCCTAGTCGATTGGGCCGTCAAAATGAGGATAAGGCCGCCCGAGCTTGAGACTAGCATCTGTGATGTGAAGTACCATGTTTCATTGGTAGGGAATATTGTGATGTTCTGAGCATGCATATGGATAGTGACCTGGTGATCTATCAAACTACCCTCGTTCGGACTTTCCAAGTGGTTACCATTTATCGAGTGGATAAGTCTGAGGTCTTGGTTGTACTGATTAGTCCTCACTACTCGAAACGTCATTGAGACTCTACATGATAGGGGCCTCACTTTGACCCTTTTACCGACTCCCTTGGGGTCATTAGGTGGTGGGATTTGGTGAGGTCCCGATGCATGTAGGAGTCGATGCTTCGTTGTCAAGGATTCACCGCTCGCTTTAACGCGTGGATATCCTATGCTATCTGAGGAGACAATAGTGTGATAAATCTCTGGCCAGAGTACTGGATGTGTTTAGGTAAATGGGTTTGCCTAGTAACACTCGTGATGTCACTATTTGATCTCCAAGATGTATGCATAGCTATCGGATCTCTAGCGACTCTCGATTTACCAATGGTCGTTGATCTGATCGGGATATATGTGTTGAAAGGACGTACTGTACGCTAACCATGACCAAATGGTTCTTGCAGGCACTATCAGTGATACCTATGGGATCATGGGGCTGTGATAAATCTCTGGCCAGAGTACTGGATGTGTTTAGGTAAATGGGTTTGCCTAGTAACACTCGTGATGTCACTATTTGATCTCCAAGATGTATGCATAGCTATCGGATCTCTAGCGACTCTCGATTTACCAATGGTCGTTGATCTGATCGGGATATATGTGTTGAAAGGACGTACTGTACGCTAACCATGACCAAATGGTTCTTGCAGGCACTATCAGTGATACCTATGGGATCATGGGGCGATGTTGCTAGGCGCTTTACCATGATCCGATGGGCAAGTCCGAAATTGTGATTTCGGAGTCACAATAGTTGTGGGCCCACGGCTAGCTGTATCCCTGAACCATTGAGGTTCACACAAGTACTGGATTCATGATTCCCACACGAAAACTGAGCTTAATGTGTTGATCAAAGGAGAAGGAATTTGGGGAGTGCGACTTCCTAAAAGTAAACAGGGGTCAAATTACGATTTCCCAAAGTTGAGGGGCTAAACTGTAATTTTGGACTAGGTTGTCTGAAAAATTGTTTTCACATCATAATACTCAGTTTTGGAAACTGATTCGATCGGTCTGATCTGATCGTCGATCGGGATTATGATGAAGCCACGGTGATTTAAATGAACCGAATGTTCATATGGACCTGGGCTTGACCCAAGTCCATTGGGCCGGTTCAAGCTCATTACTCACCTTTATGTATGACTAGTCTAGGGTTGAATTAAACACTAAGCCTCATTCAAAACCCTACATAGCGCCGCCCCACCTCCCTTCTCCCTTCGGCCGCCGCACACCGCACTCTCTCGTCACCGATCGCCGCCGTGCCGCCGCCTCGTGATCGGACTTGTTTCGATCACCGCGACGAGGAGATTCCGTTCGTGTCGAATTCATCAGTCCTTATAGTGCAGGCTGACGAAGGATTCGTGTTTCCGATCGTGGACCTGATTAGACGATCTACCGCTGCCTACCTTTTTAAGTGCCGGTTTCCCTGTGAAACTGGTCGGAGCCAGGCGCCTAGACGCCAGCAAGGTAACAATCGATAAACATCCTATGTATGGTTTATTGTATTGTTTGATGTATTGAACGATTCCCGATGCAAAATTTTTAAACTTCCGCTGTGCCCCGGGAATCGGGATCCGGATCCGCCACTTTTGACAACACAGATTACAACAATTGATTGTACCGCTATCAGCTCAGGACTGAATCCAAAGATATCGGCTCAACTTATCAGATCTGAACGGAGTTCCAATGAGACTAGTACCGCTTATCAGTTCAGAACAGTATCCTTAGCCATACAATACAACGAAACCGATGGAAATTGTAACGCCTAGAAATCCTGAATACGTAGAAATGAGTGCATGACTAGGGGAAAAATAATTTTAGATAATTACATGTCATTTTATGTGTTTTATGTTGCATCATATCTATGTCATGTTTTCAGTTTATTTGAGCTACGGAAGCGTGGACGAGACTACGGACGATCGAGATGAAAATAATTTGAGATTTTTAAGTCCTTAGATTTTTAAGAATAAATTTATTATTTTTAAGTAGCCAATTTCCGAAAATTTGGGTTTTTATGATTATTTTTTAGGGAAACCCGTTTTTCGCATATACGGGCTGTTTTATGGAACTTTAATGTATTTTAAAATTTGGGAGGACTTTAATTACGAAAATTGGAGATTTTAAAGCCAAGCTTAAAGTTTTAATCAATATTTCAATTTAGTGGAGGGTAAGCTTGTAAAAATCCTTTTTATTTTCTTAATTAAACATGAGGCGTCATTTTTGTCACCCTCATTATTTCAAATTACAAACTTTGCAAAACCCTAGCCTCCACTAATCCTTAGAGCCATCCCTCCCCCTCTCAAAGTAGACCCATCGAAAATTCTTCAAACTTGGTGATTCAAAGGCGGTCTTGTCCCGATCTCGTGTCCTCTACGTCGGTAACTCGCAGATCTTCCCTTTATCCAAGACAGGTATGTATATCAATTCCTTTTCTCACCATTTACACAATATTAAACAGTTTTTAATGTTCAATTCATGATTTGGATGTGATTTTTTTAGATCTATGCACAATTGTTTTAGATCCATGCATGTCTCATGTTTTTCATTACAATTTTGATTTGATATCGTGTTGTTTTGACCAAGGGCTGTTCAAGGGGGCCTGGAGGTGGTTCATAGGGGTCCTAGGAGGTCTCATGGTTGTCCATAGATAAGGATAAGAGGGTTAGACATGGCTGAACTGGGGCTGGTTCATGTAGTGGTGCGGCGCCGATGGTCATGGGCGAGCAGCCCCCTTTCCAGCCTTCGTGCGATCGTTGTGATCCATGACTGGGGGCGTAGCTGGTCCCATTAGAACCGGTTGGATCTGGGGATGGTCCAACCAGCGGGTCTCCGGCCAGGGGTGGCCGGAGCAGGGAGAACAAGGGGCTGCAAGTCGCATGGTCGCGAGGGGTGGGCGGCGGCGGCTTGTGCGATAGGTTTAGGGTTCTTGCTTCGGCAGGTTGGTTCGGCTGGACCGGTTGGTTCGACTGGACCGGTTGGTTCGGTTGGACCGGGTTGGTTAGTCGAGTATCGAGTTGAGATGTTTTAAATTTGATCCATGTTATTTTAATTTTGGATCGATTATTTTTATTTTAAGTCAAATGCCCAATTTTAAATAAATTAGTCAAATGTTTTAAATTGAGTCAAACTTTTAACAAATTTGGACCTAATATTTTATTTTAAGTTTTAAAGTCAAAATTGAGGTTATTAAATTTTAATTTAAGTCAAAATTGGTCATGTGATTTTAATTTAAGTCAAAATTGGTCATGAGATTTTACTTGGGTCAATGTAGTATTTTAGTCAATTTTCAAAGGTTGAATGTTATGTTCTGGGCCAAGTCAGTATTAGGACAAGTTCAACTTTAATCTAAGTCTAGGTTCTTTGGGATTAGAAGTAGTGGGTCAGACTCCTGAACCAGTCCTTGATCGGAGTAGAAAATGTAGAAGCCCTTGAATATATTTTTAATTATATATGTAGTATGTTATGTATGAAAATGTTTTAAATGAAATAATTAAATATATATTCATGGGCTAAGCTTTTAAATTTCATGATTTTATGAAATGCACGCATCATGAATGTTCTATGAAATGATAAAGCCATGTTATTTTAAAAGAAAACCCGAGGAATTGAAGTGACTTATGGTAAGTTTACGATGGGAGCTAGCCGAATATCTGGGCCTGGGAATCCCCTGTTTTAATGTACTACGAGCCTATGGATCCATGTGATCATGACATGGTGAAGTGGCATAGGAGGTGCTTGGGATCCCGAGGTAAGGCCGGGTGAACCGCACCGCCACGTATGTTGGTTATTTCGACTGACCAGTCATACGCCCACTCACATTTCACAGATACGACTCATATGTTTTTATGTTACGTTACGTCATGCCTTATGATATATGTTATATGATTACGATACGTTACGACTTATATTACGAACCATGTTTTACGACCATCCATGCATACATGTTTTAACGTTGTTTTATTACACGTATGTGCTTGCATGTGGTTTATTATTATGTACCTTGCTATTTTAAAACATAGAGCATGTTGAGCCTTTAGGCTTACTAGGTTTAAATGGTGCATGTGATGACCTTGAGGATTTTATCCTGACTGGCGGTGAGGACCTCTGAGCGCCCGTTGCAGCTGTACCCCGTGGCCGCATTGATGTTTTATCTTTGATATGATACGCTTTTCACATATTGGTTTTACATGTTCATTTTCAGTACTTTTACTCAGTCTGGTTTTAAACAGTGTATGGATGATTTAACGTTTTAAATATTCATTTATTGGATTTTAAAGTATTATTGATAAAATGTAGTTAAAAGGGAACGGGCCATACCTATTTAGTTTATCTATTACGCACATGATTTTAAAAAAAATTCTAGAGTACGGTTCATTTTAGTTGGTATCAGAGCGGTGGTTCTGGTGGGGTACTAGCCTGCTGCGTGGAGTTCGGAAGTCGCACTACCAGTCTGTGAGTTTCACTATTTTATGATTCATGTTTATGTTCGCATGCTGCATGTTTTATTCCTGCATGAGTTTTGGCCTTAGAATTTTAAGAGTTAGACGCTTAGTCATGCACTTAGATTTACGTGATAAGGTTTTGGTGTATCAGTATGCCTCCCAGACGCGATAGGAATCACCAGGATGATTCTACGCCTCCTCCTCCTCCCCCACCTCCTCAGTTGACACCATACGAGAGGGCTAGTTAGGATATGCTAGCCGAGATTACCAGGCTATTTGAGCATCAGTCGGATCGACCCAGGAAGTCACGTGAGGAGGACGTCGTAGAGAGGTTCCGCAAGCAAGGACCTAAAGAGTTTTCACCACTGATTCGCTCGTTGCTGAGGAGTGGATTCGATCTTTGTAGACCATCTATGCTTACATGGGTCTCCCGGACACTGACAAGGTCCGATGTGCTATCTTTATGATGAAAGGAGACACAACTCTTTGGTGGGAGAGCGCAGTGGTTGGTTTGGTGCTGGAGAGTTTGACTTGGGAGAGATTCAAGAAAGTCTTATTTGAGAAGTATTTCACTGTTGATGCCCGGAGCCAGCTTATTCGGGAGTTTTTGAGTCTCCACCAGGGAGACAAGTCTGTTGCTGAGTTTGTGAGACAGTTCGAGCGGGGGTGTCACTTTGTGCCCTCGATCGCAACTGTGGACAGTGAGATGCTGCGGCAGTTTTACTGATGGACTGCGACCAGACATCCGCCACGATATCAATATGGCGGATTTGGATACTTATATGGCGGCAGTGAACAGGGCTTACCGATCTGAGAGGGGCCGGAAGGATATGAGGTATGACTTCCAGAGGAAGCGTCAGTTACAGCAGCCCATCAGGGCCAGTCTTCGCAACAGCCAGCAAAGAGACCATTTCAGGGGCCTTCTAGAGGCCCAAATCCTCAGGGGAAGCAGCAGCAGAGGCCACAGGGCCAACAGAGGCCATAGCAGCAGGGGACCAGCGCCCCTAGACCTGGAGGGACACCGATCTGCAAGGAGTGTAGTAAGCAGCATTCAGGACCTTGCATGGCTGGATCAGGTAGGTGCTATCACTGCAAGGAGCCAGGGCATATTTCTAGGGATTGCCCTAATAGGAGACAGGTCACGGTTCGTGTTTCGTGATGCAGGCAGAGGCTGTAGATCCGGACACGATATTGCTCACAGGTATTCCGTTTTAGATTCCCTTTCTTTGTCATGTTGCTATCTGGGTGTTTTAGAATTAAATCCTAGATAGAGCACTGCTAGGAAATTCTTTGCCTTAATTGCTAAGTTGATATAAGTAAGAACTGTAGATCTTCTAGAACTTGCTTTGAGAACATAGACGAATAGGAATAGCGAACTTAGAAATGTCTTAGGTATCTAAACTGCTTTTTGGGATCTATTTTGACCATAAACGTGTACCTGTGTGACGTTTCTATTTCAGGCGAGATTCATGTGCTAGGTGTCACTACCCTCACCTTGCTAGACTCAGGGGCGACCCACTTGTTTATTTCGAGTGTGTTCACACAGAGGATAGGTATTGTTCCGGAGAGCTTGGAGTAGCTCTCGCTGTGACGGTTCCGTCAGGAGAGGAGTTGATGACGACCAGCGTCGTGCAGGGATTGACGATGACGTTCCAGGATCTTGCGGTTAGAGCAGATTTGGTCGTTTTGCCGATGTCAGTATTCGACCTCATCATAGGCATGGATTGGTTGACTGAGTTTGGAGCGGTGATCGACTTTCAGCGGAGGACAGTGACTATCAGGCCGCCATGACAGGAGGCCTTCTTATTTGAGGCAACGAGGAGACCGTGGAAGCCCAGGTTCATATCATTTCTATAGGCCAGGAAGCTAGTTGAGCTCGGCTGTCAGGCGTTCTTGGCCAGTGTTACCGCTACAGGAGATCCAGCAGTCCCTTCACTATCTGATGTGGAGGTAGTCAGGATTTTGTAGATGTCTTCCCTGATGATATATTGGGAGT
This sequence comes from Dorcoceras hygrometricum, assembly GCA_001598015.1. Taxonomy (NCBI): domain Eukaryota; kingdom Viridiplantae; phylum Streptophyta; class Magnoliopsida; order Lamiales; family Gesneriaceae; genus Dorcoceras; species Dorcoceras hygrometricum. The sequence goes on along the minus strand of KV001742.1, from coordinate 32,263 downwards.
TCCACCGGAGCGAGAGGTGGAGTTTCCTATTGAGTTGATGCCAGGTACAGTGCATATATATAAGGCAATGTATCATTTGGCTCCTACCGAGATGATGGAGCTGAAGGAGCAGATTCAGGAGTTGCTCGACAAGGGGTTCATACGCCCTAACTTTTCTCCATGGGGCGCGCCAGTTTTGTTTGTGAAGAAGAAGGATGGCAGCATGAGATTGTGTATTGACTACCGGGAGCTGAACAGAGTTACACTGAAGAATAAATATCCACTCCAGAGGATAGAGGATTTATTAGATCAGCTGTAGGGAGCTTCGGTTTTCTCGAAGATTGATTTGAGATTTGGCTATCATCAGCTGAGAGTTAGAGAGGAGGACGTGTACAAGACTGATTTTCGGACACTTTATGGCCACTATTAGTTCTTGGTGATGTCGTTTGGCCTGACGAATGCCCCAACGATATTCATGGATTTGATGAACAGGTTCAGACAGCACTTAGACCAGTTCATCATTTTTTTCATCGACGACATTCTGGTCTATTCGAGGAGCTTGGAGGAGCATAGGCAGCACTTGAAGACAGCTTTGCAGACTTTGAGGGAGCACAGGTTGTATGCCAAGTTCAGCAAGTGTGAGTTTTGGCTTGAGCAGGTGGCGTTCTTGGGGCATATCGTGTCGAGAGATGGGACTTCTGTTGACCCATCGAAGGTGGAGGCAGTGCAGAACTGGGAAATTCCGAGGAACGCATCAGAGATTCACAGTTTCTTGGGTTTGGCAGGTTACTATCGCAAGTTTATCAAGGGCTTCTCTTCTATTTCAGTGCCCTTGATAGCCCTGGCCAAGAAGAATGCTGTGAGGATTGAGAAATTCAAATAGTGATTAATCAGATTCTTGTAGGATTAGTCACAGGATTTGGAGTTGTCGAATTTCTCTAAGTATTGAATCAGCCGTAGCAAATTTTGGTAGTCAACGCGGGTCAACGGTACTGTAGCTTGCAGCTGGTGAAATTTGATATAGATAGTTACTGTAGCGTGTGAGACGTACGTCGTCGTTTCGATTGTATAGGTTGATGCTGGCAGACGTTGCATTTAGCGCGAGAGTTAGCGAGAGAGCGACACGTTTTGGTCAACATTTTTGAGTGTTGACTACTGGACCAGCAGATGCGTGAGTAAAGGAGCGACCAGATGATGGTTTGAAGAACCACTCGCAGAGGTAGAGCGACGTCGTTTTAATAAGCCGAACTGTGTTTTGAGTGTTGCGACTGGTACCAGCCGCGAGAGATTTGTTATGAGGAATGCGTTGCGACTGGGTGACCAGCTGTTGGCACAAATGCTTACGTAACTGTTACGACGTCGTTTAGATTAGTTGACGCGTCGTCGTTTTGGCTTGTTTTGCGTAACCAGTCGACTGATGGGTTTTTTAGAGATCTGTTACCAGCTTTTGGTTGCTTCACAAGAGATATATTTTGTCAGCTGGTGAAGCTCTGTGACGTCGTTTGAGTTTGTCAGACCTCGTGCACAACACAGAGTCAAAGCACGCAAAACATGGCGGAAGCACTTAAAAAGTGGCTAAAAATTTTTCGCTTTTGGCGTGACGAAGAAAACATAATTTAAAATACTGTCATACTCCAAATAATCCCAATTAACACAAAATCAAAATAACATAGTATCATTATAACGAATACAACACTGCCCAACGGCCAAATACAACAGCTGAAAACCACAAATCACAGATAGACTAATAACTATATAAACCTAAGCACCACCCGGGACATTCCACCCGCGGCGATACCGGTACAATAGATACTATACATAACTGGGACACTCTAAACACCTCCTAGGGCATCTCCAGCTAGATCATCTCCACGACCAGCAGAACAACCTGGGAAACCTGAACAAAAAGTAGGCAAACAAAACAAACCAGCCCCAAAGGGACATCGGGGTCAAACCCCAGTACGAAGAGCAGCATAAAACATCAATTCAGATACAGCATGAAATGTATCATGTCGTGCAAATGCATGAGCGGTACAAAGAACATCGGTAACGACCGGAGGGCCAAACGGAATAGAAAGCAACAACTGTGACACATCACCGAGTCTCGGAAGCTACCCGATCGCACCCAGTGGAAAATAGAGTTGCTCATCGTCGCACCTTACATAACTGGGACACTCTAAACACCTCCTATGGCATCTCCAGCTAGATCATCTCCACGACCAGCAGAACAACCTAGGAAACCTGAACAACAAGTAGGCAAACAAAACAAACCAGCCCCAAAGGGACATCGGGGTCAAACCCCATTACGAAGAGCAGCATAAAACATCAATTCAGATACAGCATGAAATGTATCATGTCGTGCAAATGCATGAGCGGTACAAAGAACATCGGTAACGACCGGAGGGCCAAACGGAATAGAAAGCAACAACTGTGACACATCACCGAGTCTCGGAAGCTACCCGATCGCACCCAGTGGAAAATAGAGTTGCTCATCGTCGCACCTGCGCGGAAGCCACCCGCCAGGTCTCACGGAATTTCAAGTGGACACAACCACCCACCAACCTCTATCCAGGTCACTGCAACTGAGGACTGGGAACAACTCAACCAACATCCTCCAGCTGCTGAAACTGAGGACTGGGAACAACTCAATCAACATCCTCCAGCTGCACTCAATCGTGGTTATGCAACACCGCATCGCACCACGAGGGAAGAGCTCCAACAGAGCAACATATCATGGCTAACAAAGGAATCATTGGCTCAATATGCTATGCAGATGCAGTAACATGCTTAACATGATTCATGTACGAGTAATGCCAGAAAACACAACCAAGCATTCAAATAATCACATGCATAGCAACTCAACAGATCACCAAACAGCAGGTAATACACCAGATAGTTCAGCCAATAACATGCATAATATACACAGCTTGTCTCTACACAAACACTCGGCACAGCTATATAACACATAATACATCCCCATGCCTATCTCAAAGCTGTAATACAAGCTCGATTCGTACCTATACACGGCAACTACCTCACAGAGATTCCTCCAAAGCACGGTACCAACTACCTGCTCGACTAAGATACCTCACAGCTCACTACAGACTCACAAGTCTGCCCATAAGCTCAAATCTGCAAAGGCACCTGGAAAAACAGCTCAAAAACTGAATTCCAAACATCACTGTCTACGGCCAAGAACCGAAGACTGGTTCTACAAGTCTACGCAGGCTAAAATAACTAGAATCATCTGAAAACTAGTCGAAAACACTCACCCAAGAGTCCAAAAGAGCCAACGAACGCTCGGGTAAGATCTCACGAAAAGCGTAGAACATCCAGATTCTGCGCACTTCTCTCTAACGTCGACTTTGATCTCCTAGCTAGCAGCAATCGAAAGAGGAACTCAAGAGAAGTCCAGCGCCACCCTTCTCGTTCCAAACGACGACGAGAAACGGCGGAAATCGACGGAAATAGGCTACGGTGAACAGTAAGGGTTTCAAGAATATCGGGGAAGAACAGAGGAAATATCGGGGAAAAATATGCTAAGTGTTCGCAAACACTGGTATTTAAAATCCTCCAATCAAACGCTATTGTTAAAGTCAATCGCAGGTAAAACATATCTCTAAAACAGATCCCATCGCTAAGGAACAAAATCACAAATCCGAAACCAGCACTCACGGTAACACGCGCACAATTTGAACAAAACGACAGAGTATCGACGAAACAGATCTCTGGGCTCGCAACAGGTACTAACAACGCTCGACAAAACTGGTCAACGCAAAGCGTTGACATCTGCTCAAGAATTCTCGCCGCTAACAGATCCCTCAACGCCCTACGAACGTAAACACTAAACGACGTCGTAGAACCCAATAGAGAAATCTGGACACGTTATCAAATCTGCCCGTAGCGCTCCAACAGATCTCTAGCGCTAGACCCAAAACGATGTCGTCTCCACTTATCTAAACAACGTAACATCGCTCCCTCGCTACAACAGATCTCACATACGTTATCACCCGCTGACCCGCGTTGACATCCGATTCACCACCAACCAGATTCCATAACCACGCGCGCTAACAACATTCAAAACCCCAAAACGACGTCACTTCAATACCACGGAGAATTCTGGAAAATAAAAGCGCTAAAAGTTGGAAACACACGCTACACACACTACAACGATCGCTACATGAGAGTTGACCAGTGTTGACGTCTGGACGCTAACTCCCACGAACCAGATCTCTCCAACAAGCGCTAAACCAGTGATTAACTCCAAAACGACGTCGCACAACACCTCAGTGAAATCTGGACGCTAATAACAAACACTGGAGAAATCTGAAACGCTAAGCGCTAAACGCTGCGTTGCAAAACAGATCTCACAAACACGCCCAACCTAAACGACAGCGTTTTGTTTTCCTCACACTACATCCCAAATCAAACACCAGCGACCAGATCTCTCCACAACCCAAACAGATCTCACCTATGACACTACAAAAATACGCGCTAACAGACTTCAGTACACTAGCTATAACAGATTTCTCCCTCTGACAGATTTCTCACAACAATCTATCAATTTGACTCCAAATTCAAATGGATTTCATACAATGAAAACCCGTAACTCAAAGCACAACATCTCTAGGAGAACTCTGAAAATTACCAACCAGACTTCACCAAAATCGTGAGATCTGAATTTTGAAAATACTCAAATTTTCCAAAATTGTTCCAACCATGAAATCTGACCCCGAAACACATTCGAATCCTTCCAACTGAAAGCTGAACAACCAGATTTGTCCACGCACAAATCTGAATTCTTAAAATCCGATTTACTCTACCAATTAATCATATTCGAATTTCCGGATCTCACATTTCTCTCCACCTTAAAAGATTTCGTCCTCGAAATCGAAGTAACAACTCTGGAATAAAACAAAACCATTCTCGACATAGACAACATTGGTGAGTTAAGCTACTCGCAGAACAATCAAAAGTACGATAACTCTCAACCCAAAGGCTACTAACCGAGAGTTCAAGATAACCAGGAGTACAACCACAAGCAACCAACTGCTGTAGAATCACAACGAACATATAACTACAAAAATCTGACTCGACGCTAACACAACCCAGCGTAGTCATATGCTCTATAAGTTTGCCTTAACATAAACACGCCGTGTAAGGAGAATAGATCATGTTGGCACTGCCAAACTAACAACAGAAACATTTCTTACTGCGATCTCCAAAAGGTCACACACCACAAGAAGTTCGTCGCAAAACACCGCGATACTTAAAACAGCTGATGCTCGAAGGCTAAGTTACCACGTAAAATGCCAAAGAGGGATCAACAAAAGAACAACCAGTTACCAGCTGGGTAGGAACAAGACTCGAATCTGAAAGAAACAAAACACAAGGATGAAAGGCTGTTCCAACATAGATGCGGACACGCTCCACTCATAACCGATTCAATCTCTCAAATATACCTTCCAAAATATCCTTCTAGCTAAAACAGTCAAATTGAGGGTCTAGTCTCGCTCATTCCATCAATAGTTAACACCAAAGAAGGATCTGATTCGCAATTTCCTCGGCTTGAACACATAGAACACACTACGTGACCACAACAACACCCAAACATACTGATGAATCTGCGAACTAATTCACCACTAAATCTCAAATCCAGCATAATCTAAGAAGGAGAAACTTGCAAATAGCATGCAGTTCCCAACTGAGGTTCCAAAATTCCACACTGAGAAAGCAAAAAAACCCGATACAAAAGGTCTCCACGAATTCCACATGAAAATTCTACCAATCCTCGATATGGACTCACGGACTCAGCATCTGATCAGGGAAAAATGATAAACTCGCAGTTCCTCGAGAGCCAAAAACATCGAGAACTCTTCCAACTTCGGAATAAGAGTTTAGAGTACTTACCAGCCACTACAGCACCAGAAACTAGACAATCTCACGACAGAACTGCCACAAATCCTCTTGCCAGTTTCTTAGAATAAGTCTTAACACAAGGACAAATGGGCTGATATAGACAATCCGCCAATTATGCTTTTACTGTCCGCACTAATTGGCACTCGGAGCCAACAAGGAAACTCCACAAATCTACCAAATGCTCAAAAGCATCTTGAGATACTCACCGCTACTAGCACTGTTGGATGGGCCTTCCAACAAATCATCAGTAGCGAGCTTCTCTCGCGCAGGCAGATGCTAAACTCCCATCTAGAATCTTAAACTAACTCCAGCCAAAAGCAATATCATGCCAACAAGCCGAACTGAGTGAAGACAAAACTCGCTAATAGATCTCCACCTTAAAATGCACGCCAGAACTCCAAGGTAGACACAGTAACCTCCAGTGTGAAGACAAAGGTGAGGCATCACATCTAGCAAAGTCTCCACAATCCGTAACGCAACAATGCCTCGCAGAATGCAATGGGAGGGACTACAACCGAAACAGGGAGTCCACAGAAGTTCAACAACTCAAGACCAATCCATAATCAAAGACAAAGATCAACAAACAGATGTGGCCACAGGGTGTGAACATATGGGAGTTACCCACTCGTCTCAACGCACGGTACTAGGTGCACAACAATCACTCAACCTGCGGTTGCCCAACTCATGAACTGTGGTAATTAACCACTCGGCTCATAGCGGCTAACAGAACCCAGCAGGGAGACAAAAGGCACAACATTCCCGTTTGTCTTCCAAAACAACACCCTGGTACTCACAGATCAATACCCAAAGCCTAAACAAGGCACAGTCAAACGAATCGGGGTTCAACCGCTGGATACACGCAACTCGCAAAACAACTCAACAGCTGGAAACACAGACAACAGAAATTAAGGGAGTTCAAAAATACTGCAATTCTGCTGTCCGGACAAAGAAATCAAAGAGGATGAACACGGCACTAAAGGTTACAAGGAGAATCAAGGAAATCACAACCGAAACACGTCAGGGAGAAATTCTCAACAAGTAACAACTATCCTCTCAACAACGAGGAGCTAAACACTCCCAAAACAAACCACTTCCCTAACAGGACTCGCTCACAACTTGCTAACCTAACTCAGCAGCACTCTCTGAACGGCAACTTCTCCACCGGCAGGAGTAACAAAGACACTACATCACACAGACGAGATGGGGCGGAAACATCCTCACGCACCACCAAACAACAGATACAATCGTAAGCGAGCGTGATGGTCCCAGAAATAGGATCACTAAGTAAATAGGAGTTCAGAAGGGGGGTTGAATATGGAGCTGCAATAGCTCAAGGTTCTTGAACATTTAAAATGCAGAGCACCGGAGACAGATCTGGTATGAAATTAAAATCATGCGGAAACACCAGAACTGAATCCTTATATTTTAAAACGATGCAAACAGATTTATGTACAACATAAATCTGTTCGAATGTGCAAGTGTGCTAACTGTGTATGCCTTCAAATTTGTTATGCGATGCTAAGATAAATATGCAGGTGCTGAATGAATAACAGAATATAGTACACAAGATTTGTTTCTGGAAGTTTGGACTTCAATGTCCTACGTCTCCTCTTCTTCCACCTCCGAATGCTCCACTAGAAGACTTTGATCTATACATCGTGTACAGACCCAATCCCGCAACCAGCAGCTGTGAGAACTCCTAGATTTCTACCAGCCCTCGGCTGTTCACTCGGAACTTGTTTTACGTCTCTGTTCAAAAACTACATACACAGAGTTTTACGTCATCGTGCTTGGACGGGAACTGTTGTGAATTGGTTTTGAGATTAATTCACCAATGAATGTGAATGAATCTCTGTGTGTGAGATTTTACAATGAAGCTCTCAACTCTCTATTTCTCACACACTAGGGAAATCGCTTCTACAAAAGCTAATTCTAGCTCAGCTGTCAACTGCAATAAGCTTCTCTGTGTATGATAGTTGACAGCTTCGCTTCAGGTTCATCTTCCCTTTCGTTGTTGTCTCCTTTTGATTTTCTATTTTCTGTGCAACAACAACACCCCTCTTCAATGGCGCTTCTCGTATATAAAGCCTCTGTTCAAATTTCTTCCCGTTGGACACAAGTTCTCTTCTGTAGAAATGTGTTCTGTAAAGTACCGACAGTGAGATGTTCTTGTGTCCTTTCTTTTGCAGGCTTTTATCGTCTTGTGCTTTCGCCTTTTACGTTCCAGCAGCTGGTCGCTTCTAAATGTTCTTTGTTCAGCAGTTGATGTCTTCTGATGTTTGCTTCTGCTGATATTTGCAACTGCTGGTTGACATTTGATTTGCACTCCAACTGATCAACATCTGATTTGCACAGCTGGTTGTCTTAACGCACCAGCTGAACCATCTTTATGTACCATCTGGTCCTCATCATTCCAGCTGATCTTTTCTTCATCTTAGCGCGACAGCTGATCCAAGATCACTGTAGCTATCTGCTGGTTTCCCACTAGAAGAATGTACCTGCTGGTAACCATCGCAAAGTCCTCTGCTGAATCTTTAGCTAGAAATCAAAACGCTGTCGTATCCATTTATCCAAACGACATCGTTTTGCTATCGCTAACTCCAAATAGCATCTGCTGGTGAACAGTAGCTTGCGACTGGATTCTTCTTCCTGTACGACGTCGCTTTATATCTTGCGTCTAGATCATCAATCGACTGGTTCTACTGTTGCTTCATGCTGATTGTGATGTCACTGATGATGTCATCATTGCTGATCCAGCTCTTACGCTTCTCTTCACAACTGCTGATAGCTTTTGCTCAACTGCTGATCACTGTAGCTTCCTGCTGATTGTGATGTCATTGCTGATGTCATCATCGCTTAGCGCTCCAGCTGATCTTCTTGCACCAACTGATCTTTCTTCATCTGCTGATCATGATGTCGTCACCGATGACATCATCATCGATGGTCCATTTAGATGTTACAGCTGGTTCCCTTTTGATGTTCCAGCTGGTCCATCTTCCTCTTCTAGCGCTTGCAGCTGGTTCTTATCATTCCAACTGGTTCATTATGCTCCAGCTGGTTCAACTTGGCCTCCGCCTGATTACGAACAGCTGACTCAACTTTGGACGTATCCTTTAGTAATACAGCTGCCATTTACAATGATTAACCAAACCAACTGCTGAACTTTATATTGTAAACCATCGACTGGACAGACTCTGCTACTGTTGATCTTCTTCTTCGATCCTAAAAATCTGTACACTAAGTGAATTGTTAGAGAAACACAATAACAGGTTTTGTGTAATTCTAAACTTAATCAAGATCTGTCAAAACAGATCCATCAGAGTCTATCAATTATAACCCAGATGGAGTTATATCCTTTAGCTGTCATTGGTAATCCAGTCACAAAATCCATCGCTATACATTCCAACTTCCATTCTGGAATAGGCAGTGGTTTCAATAATCCAGCTGGTCGCTGATGTTCAGCCTTCACCAGCTGACACGTCAAACATTCAGCTACAAATCTAGCAACATCCAGTAAACAGATAAAAGCTCAGATTTTCATTCTCCTATTTCGCCCCATGTGCATGTCACCGAGCCTCGCTCCAGATGATCTTATAGCACAACGAAAATAGAATCTTGGCATCCGCATGGGACTCGCGCATCCCGTGACAGTTCATCAAGAGAAAAACCGGTTCTATATTAAAACAACATCTGGCCTTCATAAAATAAGCTTCTCAAAACAGTTAAAAGCATTAAAGACATAGCACATGAGTTTAAAAAAATGCTACGTTCAAGACAACCTGCTCTGATACCACTTGATGGTCCCAGAAATAGGATCACTAAGTAAATAGGAGTTTAGAACGGGGGGGTTGAATATGGAGCTGCAATAGCTCAAGGTTCTTGAACATTTAAAATGCAGAGCACCGGAGACAGATCTGGTATGAAATTAAAATCATGCGAAAACACCAGAACTGAATCCTTATATTTTAAAACGATGCAAACAGATTTATGTACAACATAAATCTGTTCGACTGTGCAAGTGTGCTAACTGTGTATGCCTTCAAATTTGTTATGCGATGCTAAGATAAATATGCAGGTGCTGAATGAATAACAGAATACAATACACAAGATTTGTTTCTGGAAGTTCGGACTTCAATGTCCTACGTCTCCCCTTCTTCCACCTCGGAAGGCTCCACTAGAAGACTTTGATCTATACATCGTGTACAGACCCAATCCCGCAACCAGCAGCTGCGAGAACTCCTAGATTTCTACCAGCCCTCGGCTGTTCACTCGGAACTTGTTTTACGTCTCTGTTCAAAGACTACATACACAGAGTTTTACGTCATCGTGCTTGGACGGGAACTGTTGTGAATTGGTTTTTGAGATTCATTCACCAATGAATGTGAATGAATCTCTGTGTGTGAGATTTTAAAATGAAGCTCTCAACTCTCTATTTCTCACACACTAGGGAAATTGCTTCTACAAAAGCTAATTCTAGCTCAGCTGTCAACTGCAATAAGCTTCTTTGTGTATGATAGTTGATAGCTTCGCTTCAGGTTCATCTTCCCTTTCGTTGTTGTCTCCTTTTGATTTTCTATTTTCTGTGCAACAACAACACCCCTCTTCAATGGCGCTTCTCGTATATAAAGCCTCTGTTCAAATTTCTTCCCGTTGGACACAAGTTCTCTTCTGTAGAAATGTGTTCTGTAAAGTACCGACAGTGAGATGTTCTTGTGTCCTTTCTTTTGCAGGCTTTTATTGTCTTGTGCTTTCGCCTTTTACGTTCCAGCAGCTGGTCGCTTCTAAATGTTCTTTGTTCATCAGCTGATGTCTTCTGATGTTTGCTTCTGCTGATTTTTGCAACTGCTGGTTGACATTTGATTTGCACTCCAACTGATCAACATCTGATTTGCACCAGCTGGTTGTCTTTACGCACCAGCTGAACCATCTTTATGTGCCATCTGGTCCTCATCATTCCAGCTGATCTTTTCTTCATCTTAGCGCGACAGCTGATCCAAGATCACTGTAGCTATCTGCTGGTTTCCCACTAGAAGAATGTACCTGCTGGTAACCATCGCAAAGTCCTCTGCTGAATCTTTAGCTCGAAAGCAAAACTTTGTCGTATCCATTTATCCAAACGACATCGTTTTGCTATCGCTAACTCCAAATAGCATCTGCTGGTGAACAGTAGCTTGCGACTGGATTCTTCTTCCTGTACGACGTCGCTTTATATCTTGCGTCTGGATCATCAATCGACTGGTTCTACTGTAGCTTCCTGCTGATTGTGATGTCACTGATGATGTCATCATTGCTGATCCAGCTCTTGCGCTTCTCTTCACAACTGCTGATAGCTTTTGCTCAACTGCTGATCACTGTAGCTTCCTGCTGATTGTGATGTCACTGCTGATGTCATCATCGCTTAGCGCTCCAGCTGATCTTCTTGCACCAACTGATCTTTCTTCATCTGCTGATCATGATGTCATCACCGATGACATCATCATCGATGGTCCATTTAGATGTTACATCTGGTTCCCTTTTGATGTTCCAGCTGGTCCATCTTCCTCTTCTAGCGCTTGCAGCTGGTTCTTATCGTTCCAACTGGTTCATTATGCTCCAGCTGGTTCAACTTGGCCTCCGCCTGATTACGAACAGCTGACTCAACTTTGGACGTCTCCATTGCTAATCCAGCTTCCGTTTACAATGATTAACCAAACCAACTGCTGAACTTTATATTGTAAACCATCGACTGGACAGACTCTGCTACTGTTCATCTTCTTCTTCGATCCTAAAATCTGTACACTAAGTAGAATTGTTAGTAACACAATAACAGGTTTTGTGTAATTCAAAACTTAATCAGGATCTGTCTAAACAGATCCATCAGAGCGCGATGTCCACGTGTCAACTAAACTCACACAGAGTTAACAAGTAAGGAACAACTACCTGTACAATCTCCTCCGGTCTAGACATCATCTCGCTCCCCAGTCGTCGCATCCACCTGAGTTGGCTGAAGTCCCGGTTGCTCAAAAAATAGAGAAAGCTCTCTAACGCTAGACGTCTCTAAAGGTTGAAATTCTGATCGCTGGGACGGAGAAGTTCGATTCGGTCGCCTCGAAGAACTACTAATCAAATCCAGTTGCCCCAAAGTAGGACGCACTCTAGCATAGTGCCCAACCTGACCACAATTGTTGCAAGCGCCTCGCACTCCAATGCATTTAGAGGGTCGATGCCTACCACCACACTGATCACAGAAAGACACAGTCGGCCTCACTCCACTAGAACCGCCAGAATTCGAATAACTCAAACTTGATCTCTTAAAATGCCTTCCTCTTGGTCTAAACCTCTGTCGACTCAAAGACTGCGGTGCCACAGAAGGCTGGGAGGACGACGTTCCAGATGGCACAGGATCCACACTTTGTCCTGTCGACTGCTGTCTCGAGTCTGTCCAACTGCAAGGCTTTCCATAAAGTGAACCGCTCTGTTGACAGCATTAGCAAGAGCGAGAAAGGCTGAAGACTGACTCTCACTAAATCCCAAAGGAACACTCGGTCGAGAGGCATCCTCTCTATCAGCACTAACCGGAGTCCTCGAATCAACCACCGCTTGCCTACTAGCTCTACCTCTTCTCCTAGGCGGCATTCTACAAGACACTCAAAGGTAAGCACACAGGCAAGTAATTCAAGTAGTCAAGCACAAACCAAAGAACAACTACTGTGCCTAGACTCACATGTGATCAAAGAAATCGAGCTTATCCCAGTTTAAGCTCTGATACCAAAAATGTCAGGCCTCGTGCACAACACAGAGTCAAAACACACAAAATATAGCGGAAGCACTTAAAAAGTGGCTAAAAATTTTACGTTTGTCCTGACGAAGAAAACATCATTTAAAATACTATCATACTCAAAATAATCCCAGTTAACACATAATCAAAATAACATAGTATCATTATAACAAATACAACACTGCCCAACGGCCAAATACAATAGCTGAACGTTCCAGATGGCACAGGATCCACACTTTGTCCTGTCGACTGCTGTCTCGAGTCTGTCCAACTGCAAGGCTTTCCATAAAGTGAACCGCTCTGTTGACAGCATTAGCAAGAGCGAGAAAGGCTGAAGACTGACTCTCACTAAATCCCAAAGGAACACTCGGTCGAGAGGCATCCTCTCTATCAGCACTAACCGGAGTCCTCGAATCAATCACCGCTTGCCTATTAGCTCTACCTCTTCTCCTAGGCGGCATATCTCTACAAGACACTCAAAGGTAAGCACAAAGGCAAGTAATTCAAGTAGTCAAGCACAAACCAAAGAACAACTACTGTGCCTAGACTCACATGTGATCAAAGAAATCGAGCTTATCCCAGTTTAAGCTCTGATACCAAAAATGTCAGGCCTCGTGCACAACACAGAGTCAAAACACGCAAAACATGGCAGAAGCACTTAAAAAATGGCTAAAAATTTTTCGCTTTTGGCCTGACGAAGAAAACATAATTTAAAATACTGTCATACTCAAAATAATCCCAGTTAAAACAAAATAAAAATAACATAGTATCATTATAACGAATACAACACTGCCCAAAGGCCAAATACAACAGCTGAAAACCACAAATCACAGACAGACTAATAACTATATAAACCTAAGCACCACCCGGGCCATCCCACCCACGGCGATACCGGTACAATAGATACTATACATAACTGGGACACTCTAAACACCTCCTGGGGCATCTCCAGCTGGATCATCTCTACGACCAGCGGAACAACCTGGGAAACTTGACAACAAGAAGGCAAACAAAACAAACCAGCCCCAGAGGGACATCGGGGTCAAACCCCAGTACGAAGAGCAGCATAAAACAGCAATTCAGATACAGCATGCAATGTATCATGTCGTGCAAATGCATGAGCGGTACAAAGAACATCGGTAACAACAGGAGGGCCAAAGAGATAGAAAGCAAAAACTATGACACATCACTGAGTCTCGGATGCTACCCGATCGCACCCAGTGGAAAATAGAGTGGCTCATTGTCGCTAATACACCAGATAGTTCAGCCAATAGACATGCATAATATACACAGCTTGCCTCTACACAAACACTCGGCACAGCTATATAACACATAATACATCCCCATGCCTATCTCAAAGCTGTAATACAAGCTCGATTCGTACCTCTACACGGCAACTACCTCACGCAGATTCCTCCAAAGCACGGTACCAACTACCTGCTCGACTACGATACCTCACAGCTCACTGCAGACTCACAAGTCTGCCCAGAAGCTCAAATCTGAGAAGGCACCTGGCAAAACAGCTCAAAAACTGAATTCCAAACATCACTGTCTACGGCCAAGAACCGAAGCCTGGTTATACAAGTCTACGCAGGCTAAACTAACTAGAATCATCTGAAAACTAGTCGAAAACACTCACCCAAGAGTCCAGAAGAGCCAACGAACGCTCGGGTTAGATCTCACGATAAGCGTAGAACATCCGGATTCTGCGCACTTCTCTCCAACGTCGACTTTGATCTCCTAGATAGCAGCAGTCGAAAGAGGAACTCAAGAGGAGTCCAGCGCCACCATTCTCGTTCCAAACGATGACGGGAAACGGCGAAAATCGACGGAAATAGGCTACGGTGAACAGTAAGGGTTTCAAGAATATCGAGGAAGAACAGAGGAAATATCGGGGAAAAATATGCTAAGTGTTCGCAAACACTGGTATTTAAAATCCTCCAATCAAACGCTATTGTTAAAGTCAATCGCAGGTAAAACATATCTCTAAAACAGATCCCATCACTGAGGAACAAAATCACAAATCCGAAACCAGCACTCACGGTAACACGCGCACAATTTAAACAAAACGACAGCGTATCGACGAAACAGATCTCTGGGCTCGCAACAGGTACTAACAACGCTCGACAAAACCGGTCAACGCAAAGCGTTGACATCTGCTCAAGAATTCTCGTCGCTAACAGATCCCTCAACGCCCTACAAACGTAAACACTAAACGACGTCGTAGAACCCAATAGAGAAATCTGGACACGTCATCAAATCTGCCCGTAGCGCTCCAACAGATCTCTAGTGCTAGACCCAAAACGGTGCCGTCTCCACTTATCTAAACGACGTAACATCGCTCCCTCGCTACAACAGATCTCACATACGTTATCACCCGCTGACCCGCGTTGACATCCGATTCACCACCAACCAGATTCCATAACCACGCGCGCTAACAACATTCAAAACCCCAAAACGACGTCACTTCAATACCACGGAGAATTCTAGAAAATAAAAGCGCTAAAAGTTTGAAACACACGCTACACACACTACAACGATCGCTACAGGAGAGTTGACCAGCGTTGACGTCTGGACGCTAACTCCCGCGAACCAGATCTCTCCAACAAGCGCTAAACTGAAACGCTAAGAGCTAAACGCTGCGTTGCAAAACAGATCTCACAAACACGCCGAACCTAAACGACAGCGTTTTGTTTTCCTCAAACTACATCCCAAATCAAACACCAGCGACCAGATCTCTCCACAACCCAAACAGATCTCACCTATGAACACTACAAAAATACGCGCTAACAGACTTCAGTACACTAGCTATAACAGATTTCTCCCTCTGACAGATTTCTCACAACAAATATATCAATTTGACTCCAAATTCAAATGGATTTCATACAATGAAAACCCGTAACTCAAAGCACAATATCTCTAGGAGAACTCAGAAAATTACCAACCAGACTTCACCAAAATCCTGAGATCTGAATTTCGAAAATACTCAAATTTTCCAAAATTGTTCCAACCATGAAATCTGACCCAGAAACACATTCGAAGCCTTCCAACTGAAAGCTGAACACCCAGATTTGTCCACGCACAAATCTGAATTCTTAAAATCCGATTAACTCTACCAATTAATCATATTCGAAATTCCGGATCTCACAGAGTTAGTTGGAACGGTGTCGTTTTGATGTTCTTTTGAGAATACATCGACTGATTGTTGCGACTGGTTTTGTTAGCAGATTTCTACTGTTCACGACGACTGATTATTTTTGTGATCAGCAGACGTTGGATTTGAGAGAGATATATATATAGAAGTGTTGATCGACACTTAGAAATATTTCGAACCCGATATTTCTTATCTTCTTATCCAAACCCTCGTTGAGCTACTGTTTACCCAAAAATATCTTCCTTAGATTTCCGTCGTTCTCCGCCGATGATTTGAGTGATTTTGGTGGCGCTGGAATTCCTGAGACTTTCTCTTTAGATTGATACCCAGTTGAGGCTGTAGAACGACCTTGGAGAGGATCGTGAAGTTGCTCGAATTCTCTGTCCAGTGGAACCCAATAGTTCTTCAGCTGGTTTCGACTTTTGGGTAAAGATTTCCTACTGATCTAAGCTTATTAGCGATTACTACTGCTTTGTTTAGAAGTAGAACTGGATCCGAGTTCTTGACCGTAGGAAATTACATACATTGAAGTTCAGATCTGAGTTAGATATGAACTAATAATGAAATGCCTTGTACAGATTTGAGTTCCAGAGAAGTCTGTTGCGAAGGGTGGTGATTGCTGTGCCCTATTCCTAATCTATTGAGGTAGAATTAGCTGTTGAAGGTACGAATTGAGCAGATTTAACAGCTTTGAGCATGAACATGACTGTGATCGATGTTATGGATCTGCTGATGTGAATTCTGTGCTTATACGTGTTACAGTTTGTGAAATTGATTGAGTCCTATATTCTGTTTCACGTAATTAATTGTATGCATTGTGCATTGATTATTGAATGGCATTCATGCATACGTATTGAGCCTGACAGATTGATTGATGACCTAATTGAGAGCCACGTTGTGACTGGCCGACTGACTTGTTGTGCCTGAAAAGTCCAACGCTATCATCGAAGTGGTGACCGACTGAATTGTCGTGTCTGAAGACCACCGAGCTGTGATGGGCTGACGGGTCCTGAAGATCACGGACCAATGATTTCCACCGGTTGACTTGCTGTGCATGGTATAGAGGCTCAATTGATATGATTGCCGGTTGACTTGCTGGTCTAGCTATCCGATCTTTGATAGCCCTCATGCATTCATAGCATTGATTTATAGCATGTTGCATGTTTAGCTGTTTAGATAGCTCTTCGTACTGAGGCTTGACCTCGTATTTGTTTCCTGCTTTTGTGTTGTTTGGGTCTGCGTTACCCATTTGCAGGATCTTCAGGTAACCAAGCTGGACAGAGTGGAGGTTCAGCTGGTCGATCCCCGTTCCCTTGAGTCCCAGTTATATATATATTTATGTATTGAACCAAGGGATGCCCCGTGTTACTTTGTATTGGGGATCTGTATTTGATTTGAGATATGTTGTTACCTGATTTGATGAGTTTGAGTTAACTCATATTTTGATTATGAATATTTTGAATGTATGATTTTAAGTTCAGGCCTACTATATTTCAAAAAAATTTTAATCCCTGAATTTATGCTTCCGTGATTATGTGCTTAATTGTGCTATTATCTTGAGTATTTAGCACGGGACCTGACAAATGCGAAGTATGTGTGGAGTCCTGAGTGTCAGAGGAGCTTTGATCAGTTGAAGGAGGCCCTCACTTCAGCGCCAGTGTTAGCGATGCCAGTGGATCATGAGGAGTTTGTAGTTTATACGGATGCTTCCCTGAGAGGGTTAGGTACAGTTCTGATGCAGGGAGGCAAGGTTATCGCATATGTGTCGAGGCAGTTGAATAGTTATGAGAAGAACTATCCGACGCATGATCTGTAGCTTGCGACAGTAGTGTTTGCACTGAAGATTTGGAGACACTACTTGTACGGTGAGAAGTATCGGATTTTCACCGACCATAAGAGCCTCAAGTACTTTTTCACCCAGAAGGAGCTGAACATGAGGCAGCGCAGATGGCTAGAGTTGGTGAAGGACTATGACTATGACATTAGCTACCATCCGGGTAAAGCTAATGTGGTGGCAGACGCTTTGAGCCGAAAGACTGCAGTAGTGGCATGTTTGTCAGTTGAGAGACCACTACAGGCTGAGATTCAGAGATTTGGATTCTATTCAAGAGGCTGTGCACCGAGTTTGGCAGCGCTCACAGTTCAGCCAACTCTGCGAGATCGGATTAGAGATGGGCAGGCCTCCGATGAGCAGTTACAGCAGTGGAGACAGCGAGATGAGGCCAGAGGGCGAGGTCTGTACAGAGTTGAGGATGGGATCATATGTTTTAGAGGTCGCATGTGGGTGCCGAGTACTGGGAAGCTGAGAGATGAGTCTTAGTAGAGGCGCATGCATCGACGTACTCCATCCACCCAGGGATTACGAAGATGTACAGAAATTTGCAGATGCTGTATTGGTGACCGGGGATGAAGAAGGATATTGAGAGATTTGTATCTAAGTGCTTGACCTGTCAGTAGGTCAAGGCAGAGCATCAGCGACCGGCAGGGTTGCTGCAGCCACTCCCTATTCTCGAGTGTAAGTGGGAGCATATCACTATGGATTTTGTGGTTGGATTGCCCAGGAGTCCCAGGAGCATATCACTGGGATACTGAGGCCGATATGTGGACGCGCTACCTTGAGTTATTTAGTACGTGCTTAATTTCGGGGATGAAATTCCTTTAAGGGGGGAGATTTGTAACGCCTAGAAATCCTGAATACGTAGAAATGAGTGCATGATTAGGGAAAAAATAATTTTAGATAATTACATGCCATTTTATGTGACTTATTTATGATTTTTATGTTGCATGGCATGCATGTCATGTTTTCAGTCTGTTTGAGCTACGGACGCGTGGACGAGACTAGGGACGACCGAGAGAAAATAATTTGAGATTTTTTAAGTCCTTATTTTTAAGAATAAATTTATTATTTTTAAGCAGCAAATTTCCGAAAATTGGGGTTTTTATGATTATTTTTTAAGGAAACCCGTTTTTAGATCACCTATCTGCTGGGAAGAGATTGGTGAGAGGCAGTTGTCTACTCCTGAATTTGTGCAGCATATGAAAGATCAGATTGAGTTGATTCGGGATAGGATGAGAGCTGCACAAGATCGACATGCTAGCTATGCTAACAAGCGACGTAGACACCTGGAATTTGAGGTTGGCGATCGTGTGTTTCTCAAGGTTTCTCCTTTCAAGAGCATGATGAGATTCAGACTTAAAGGTAAATTGGCTTCTAGATTCGTTGGTCCCTTTGAGATTATTGAGAGGATTGGACAGATGGCTTATAGATTAAGGCTGCCTGATGAGTTAGCAGCGATGCATGATGTGTTTCATGTGTCAATGATGAGGAAATATGAGCCAGATCCATCCCATGTGCTGAGGACTGATGAAGTTGAGCTGGATTCTACCTTGAGTTATGTCAAATATCCAGTGCAGATTCTGGATAGGAAGGAGAATCATCTGAGTAATAAGATTATACCGTTTGTGATGGTCCAATAGAGCAAGCATGGCAGAGAAGAAACTACCTGGGAAGTTGAAGAAAAGATGAGACAGGAGTGGCCTCATCTGTTTGAGCCTTGATCATAGATTTCCAGGTAATATTCTGGCTTGTTGATTTCGTGTTTTGAATTGTTTTGGTGAATCCCTGGTGTTTTGCTGGATTCTAAATTGTTATTGTAAGTTTATTTCGAGGAAAAATTCCATTTTTAGTGGGGGAGAATGTGAGGAATAGAAATCTGTTAAACGGTGATTAGCGATATAATCAGATCTGGATTATGGTTTAGTGTTTTTCGAATTTTCTTGGATGCATTTTGAATGGTGTCTAGTATACTGTGTAGTGAGCATGCTATCATATCGTTGGGTAAGGGAGAGCGTTGGCTCTCTAGACAGATTGGGTGTATCGTATATTGCTGGAACTCAGATTTGGAGAATGCCGTGCGAATGAGTTAGAAGCGCGGTGAGAAATTGGTTTGATCCGTTTTTTTCAGGCTTGGGTGAGATCTGGGTGTCCAGATCTGGTTCTCGCTAGTTTGAGTGAGTTACGGCGAGCGGGAAGCGATCGATGTCGTTTTAGGCGCTAGTCAGATCTTGTATTGAGAGAGAGACAGATTTGGTTAGCGAGGAGAAGTCAAGCGTTGGTCAACGGTACTATTTGGACCGATCAGGTTCTTGAGTTGGTGTGGACCGGTGCGGTTTAATGATAACATATTTGGTCAAATCCGGATGAGAGCTAGCGGATCCGAGTGCGTGAGATCTGTTTCGGATCTAGATACAGCGTGACGTCGTTTAGTGTTAGTGAGCGAGACTCCTAGGCGACGCCGTTTTTATTAGTAGCGCTTGTGTAGCGTAGCGAAGCCAGATTTGAGTTATCGCTGAGGCCAGATATGAGGGACTTTTGCCTTAGCGTGAAGATCTGAGTTGTCGATGAGATCTGATAAGTCAGTGTTGACTTTCACTGTAGCGTTGTCTGAAGGATTTAAATGTTAAGTAGCGATCGACACTTAACCATTTTTCAACCCGACATATCCTATCTCCTTTCCAGAGAAACCCTCGATTTGTACTATTCATTCGAACCCTTCTCCGTTAGATTGTCATCGATTCTTGCCGTTGTTTGGAGCAAGATGGGTGGCGCTGGGTTCGTCTTGCTTAGCTCTTTTGACTGATACCAGTTTGGAGTTGTAGATCGACTTGTGGAAGAGGAGCGAAGTAGTTTCCGATTCGAGTAACTTCGCGAATTCCAGTCGATGGTTTCCCTGTTCAGATTTGAGCTTCTGGATTGAGCTTAGGCAGCTTCTGTTAAGCTTCACCGTGAGTCAGTGAGGAAGCAGACTTGAGCAGGTTGTTGGTGTCGTGCCCTGGTGAGATATGATGGAAGTTTTAGCTGGTTTGAGGTACGGATTGAACTCTTGTAAACAGCTTTGGGCATGGACATGCTTATATTTCCTGTTGTGAAATCTGTATGTTGTGATCTCATGACTCTGTGAACAGATTTTGATTGACTGTGCTCTGTTTTATGATCTGTTCTACGTACTGATTATTGTATGCATTGTAATCTGATTATTGAATCGCATTCATGCATACGTATTGAGCCTGATGTTCGATTGATGACCCGAGTCGAGCTAGCGTTGTGATCGGCCGGCTGAGTTGTCGCGCCTGAAAGGTCAAATGCTATCATCGGAGTGGTGGCCGGCTGAGTTGCCGCGCCTGAAGACCACCGAGCTGTGATGGCTGACAGGCCCGAATATCACAGACCGAGGATTTCAACCGGCTGATTGGTTGTGCGTGGTGTTTGAGGCTCATTTTAGATATTCCAGCTGAGTCTTTGGTCTTGATGACCGATTCCTTTGATATCCATCATGAATTTCATAACTTTAAGTATAGCATGTTGCATGATTGTTGTTTTTTAGATTGCTCTTCGTACTGAGGTTTGACCTCTTTACTTTTCCCTTTTTCTGGGCTGCCTTGGTCTGTATTGGCTTTGGTAGGTTCTTTAGGTAACCAGGCTGGACAGAGTGGAGCTTCAGCCGGTCGATCCCCTTTCTGATTTGAGTCCCAGTGTCATATATTTATATTGAGCTAGGGGATGTCTGTGCCTTTATTTATTTTTATTGAGGGGATCTGTAGTTGATTTACTACTTGCGGTTATCTGTATGTTTTTGTTGAGTTTGATTTAACTCCTTATTTTGAGTATGATGTATTTTGAAAAGATATTTTGCATCAGGCCCAATATTTCAGAAAATTTTAGCCTTGATTTTGATGCTTCCACATATTTGTGATTAATTGATTTATTAATCTTTGGTTTAGCACACCGGTCCTGACACAAGGGCTGTTCACGGGGGCCTGGAGGTGGTTAATAGGCGTCCTAGGAGGTCTCATGGTGGTCCATAGATAAGGAGAAGAGGTCTAGACAGGTTTAGGGTGGGCGGCGGCGGCTTGTGCGATACGTTTAGGGTTCTTGGTTGGGCCGGCCGATTTTGCTGGACCGGTTGGTTCGGTTGCACCGGGTCGATTAGTTGAGTGTCGAGTCTGTTTTAAATTTGGTCCAAGTTATTTTAATTTTGGACCGGTTATTTTAATTTTAAGTCAAATGTCCAATTTTAAAGAAATTAGTCAAATGCTTTAAATTGAGTCAAACTTTTAATTAATTTTAACCTAATTCTTTATTTTAAGTTTTAACGTCAAAATTGAGGTTATTAAATTTTAATTTAAGACAAAATTGGTCATGGGAATTTAATTTAAGTCAAAATTGGTCATGTGATTTTACTTGGGTCAAAATTGAGTCAATGTAGTATTTTAGTCAATTTCAAAGGTTGAATTTTATGTTATGGGCCAAGTCATGTATTAGGCCAAGTTTAATTTTAATCTAAGTCTATACGAGCCTATGGATTCATGTGATCACGACATGGTGAAGTGGCATAGGAGGTGTTTGGGATCTCGAGGTAAGGTCGGGTGAACCGCACCGCTACGTATTTTGGTTATTTCGACTGATCAGTCATACGCCCGCTCACATTTCACAGATACGACACATACGTTTTTATGTTACGTTACGTCATGACTTATGATATATGTTATATGATTACGATATGCTACGACTTATGTTACGAACCATGTTTTACGATCATCCATACATGCATGTTTTAACGTTATTTTATTACACATATGTGCTTGAATTGGTTTTATTATTATTTACCTTGCTATTTAAAAGATAGGGCATTCTGAGCATTTAGGCTCACTAGGTTTAAATGGTGTAGGTGATGACCCTGTGAATTTTATCCCAACTGGCGATGAGGACCTCTGAGCGCCCGCTGCAGCTGTACCCCGTGGCCATATTGATGTTTTATCTTTAATACGATACGCTTTTCAGATATTGGTTTTAGCATGTTCATTTTCAGTACTTTTACTCAGTCTGGTTTTAAACAGTATGGATGATTTAACGTTTTTAAAATATTCATTTATTAGAGTTTGAATTATTATTGAGAAAATGAGTTCAAAAGAGAACGAGTCATACCTTTTTAGTTTATCTATTCCGCACATGATTATATATATATATATAATATTCGAAAGAGACAACAACTCAAACTATCATAGAAGTCTTTTTGTCAAACATAAAAGAACTTAAAACCTTTTTCGGAACCCTCTACTAGCGTACAGATGATAACATCACTTGAAAAGCATTAAACCTTTAACAAAACTCAGAAACTCAATGCAAGAAATCGAACATAATATGCTTTCATAGATGCAGCAAGGAACAAAATCTACTTGCCTCAAAGTTGAACGACAGTTGCAAAGAATAATTCTGGCTTTGAATCCACCTCAAGCATGATCGAAAAATTTAGAGAACTTAAATAAAAGAACTTCGGGTTGTTTCTCTAATTTGAGAGAACAATTTGCTGTCTCAAATGGTTTTACAATGATGAAATTTGGTGTGTAGTAGGTTTTATAGAGCTACACCGATATGGGGTACCTGCCAACCGAAACCATTTATTTGAAATTATTTTTTTCTCCTTGTTTAATAAAACGTTTTTGGAACTCGAACTATGTTTGGGTTTATTCTTCCGAAAATACTTGCAAACCGTCACAGCTAAAAATTTAAGAAAGCAGCTTAGGTGAAATCTAAAACTCTATACACAAAAATAGCAGTTTAACCCTTCAAAACAATTTAAATAACTCGTGGATTTATGATATTCTAGGAGTTACAAATACACACCCCCTAAATAACATTTCGTCCTCGAAATTTGACTCCACTAATGTGAGGACTGTGAATAGCTGAGGTTTACCTGTTGGAAATATCGTATTTTGTGTGGATCAGCTTAGGCACGAGCTGATCGGGTTTTTCACGTTGAGCTGATATTGTGGGTTGATTTGAGGTCCGTTTGGGTGTGCTGGTAAGTTGTGCATTTAGGATCAACTTAGAGAGTTAATCATTTAGTATGGATCAACAGACGTGAGCTGATCTGTTGTCGCGTGTTGATCTAAGGAGTGCAAGCTGATTTGAGTGTGTATGTCGAGAGTTGACCATCACGAGTTGCTCCAAGTATGTGTACTATGATCTGAGAGCGTAGCGAACTGATTTGAATGTCGTAAGCTGAATAGAGCATCCTAAATTGAATTGGTAGGATGCGACCTGATCTGAGTCTTCAAAGTTGAGCGGTGATGAGCTTAGCCAGTATTGATAGTGTGAGCTGATCTGTTTTAGTGTGAGCTGGTAGTGTAGCTTCTCTGAGCTGATATCAGTTTTTATAGTAAGGCGTAAGCTGGATTCAGCTTTGGGAGTTATGCAGTGTGCTGAGCTGAGCCGTATGATCGGGTTTTGGGCGGCATTGTTTGGTGAGATCAGCTTAGGCGTAAGCTGATGGCGAAAAACTAGATTAGGTGAGAGTTGTTTGTGATCTTCGTATCGGACGTGAGCTGAATGGGAGGTCAGTTCAGGAGTGAGCTTATCTCGTTCTCTTGTGCTGGTAGACTCTCGATCTGTGTGTGTGAGATCTGATTATTGTGAGAGAGCTAACCTGCGTCTGTGAGCGTGATCTGTTTGCGAGTGTGATTAGTTCGTGAGCGTGAGCTGTCTATGGGTGCGAACTGTTGGGTGCGAGAGCTGAATTGTGTTTTCTTGCTGAACTGCATGCTTAAGCTGGATACAGCGTAGATTCCTGAGTTGATCTGAAAACATTGTAGACCAGATAAGGGAACTTAAGTGTATATTTGTCTTACCAACACTTAGTCATTTTTAGACCACCAGTAAGTTATCTTCTGAGAGCTTCCAACCTCGATATTTTCCCGAAACCCTTGGGGTTACTGTTCACCCGACACCTTTAATTTCCGATTGTCGGAGTTTAGCTGATCAGATTTGGACAAGAGAGGTACCGTTGTGTAACACTCGAAAATTTTCCTACCTATATCGCATGCCTTAGTATTTTATTTTATTTATAGTACTAAATTTATTTCATGATTGTTTTATCATTTCATTTGAAGAAATTAATGATATTCTCTTTTAGAAAATTTTCTTAGATGATAGATTTTAAAGCCTTTCTATTCTTTGAAATATTTCAACCCTCCATTTTTGTTCTTGTTTTCCCCCCCCCCCCCCCTTGCCCTATCACACAAACATTATTCATTTAAAAAAGGGGGGGAAAGCAAACCCTAGCCCTCCCCTTGGCCGTCGCCCCTCCCCTCCCCATTCCCCCATTGGTTCTCAAACTTTTTCAAAGTATTTTAGAATAAAATCCTGGTGTTCTCCATCCCCTTGAATGTTGGAAATAATTTTTGTAAGTTCTTCAAGAGAAGGCAAGTACAAAGTTCTCTTTTAATGCACCTTTCAAGCATATTATTGCATGGATGTTTAGATCTCTTAATTTTAATGTTTTGAAATCATAACTGATGAATTTTCTGCTGTTTTGTTTCTGTTTTCTCATGAAATGGCTGCCTAGGTTTGAGTGGAGTCAGAGGCCGTGAGTTTTGAGTGAATGCCGTATGGTATTTAGGGACTAGAAGTGTGGATCGATTGAGGGCTAGGCCCGATCGTGCATTGCTCGGTCTAGGGTGAGAACCAGGGTATTTTGTGTTCATGGAAGGGTCAGGGATTGGAAGTGGATCTAGTTCTACAATACATGGATAGATCTATGCATATGATGGATGAATGTGTGAGTTTGGTGGGTAGGGTTGTGTCTTGTGGTCCATTGTTCGGTTTAGGTTGGATATGATTTAATATAGGGGTAACTAAGAGGCTGATTGAGGGTCTGGTCATGTCCTTGGATCGAGGAAAATCGTCGGGTTTGAGGGTTGTTCCTTGCCTATGCCGGTTTGCTGTCTGGGCGCGGACGTTGGACTTTCAGATGTCGATTTTATCACCTATATCATTAATTTTCCAGTCTTGTTGGTTTCATTAGTTATCCCATCAAGTTAGGGTCATGTGGGTCCAAATGGCGAGTGATTTGGGTAAGAAATAGAATTTTTATGATTTTTACGGCTTAGTCGCTCAAACTGTATCTCGTGGGTGCAAAAATAGTCAAGTCGGGATTTTGGTCCTAGGGGCAGCCTATGGTCATGACATGATTTAATTGATGATTTTAACCCTATTTTATGGCGTTTAGCAATTCATTTCCATTTTTTAATTATTATTATTTATGAGAAATTTGAGCGAAAGAAAAAGTTGAACTTGAGGCAAGAAAATGTTGGGACTTCGACTTTCAAAAACTTTACCCAGACCCTGTCACATTTTCCTTAGTCCGTATTCATAAAATCAAATGTTGGGGCAAATACCAGACCCACCTCTGCAATGAACATGTGGTTCGCCACTTCCTAGCAACTGGTCAAAAGCCCAAATATCAATCTGATGACAAAAAACAAAAGACCCCTGTTCATGAGACTACTCAGAAATCTCAAACATCCAAAAAAGAGACAGACCCGATCCAAAAGAACTTCTTTGATCAATTCAAAAATGACCCAGAATTTCAAAGCCGATTTTTTGAATTTATATCTCAATGTTCTACAACATCTGCAAAATCAGAAGAATCGGTCTCATTCGACCCATACGGAGGACCAGCTTCTCAAGACCCCTTTGATTTTCAAATCAAAGGAAGTTTCAAAAAAAATTATTACATAATTTTGGTGAGGCCAGAAGTTTCCCGGTGAAACGCGTGCCATTTATTCAAAAGTTCGGCAAACGACTATTCCAATACCAAATATTCCATCTACAAGTTTTCAAATGTCTCGTACAAGCAATGATCAAAAGACGACAAGGTTGACAGCTCAAAAGTTGATGCATAACAGCTCAAAAACTTGGCCGACAAAGATTCATGATTTTTGTCAAACGCAGTGCAAAGATTCCCACTATCAAAAGAAGATTTCAAAAGAAGACAACTTTCAAAAAGATGGTGTATAATGGAAGACACCTGGCAAAGCTTCTCGAGAAAGTTTCAAAAGTTTTCCCTATATATTCATTGTATGTTTCGTATTGTAGGCAGAGCGAATTTAGTTCAGATTCTAAATCTTGTATCTGCTTCCATCATCTGCTACAACTTTCTGCATTTCAATTGTAAGATTTTTAAATCTTGAAATAAAAGTTTCAATTCAAGTTTCTATTTCTGTTTTACTGCTTTGATTAATTTTATGATCCTGTTTACGTTTACGTTTTTGGTATCAGAGCCATGAACTTGATGAATTTAGAATCTCTTTTCCATAGAACTATTAAGACTATCATAGAAAGACTTTAAATCTTGTGTCTAGATGGTTGGAAATATGTTGGTAAGCTGTGATTTCGTTGGTAAGCCTGTGTCGATGTTCCCGATCTGCGTTCCCATATTACCACACTGAACCATAAGACTTTAAGTTTCTCTGTTATAGTTAAGATGGCCTTAAGGTTAAGAAATCTACTTTCATTAGGATCTACCTCTAGATCTCATAACATAGTTCAAAGTACTGAAGCTCATTTACCTATAGATTATTCAAACTGGACTATCCCTGAAGAACAAATAAAAAATATATACAAGATAGGATTTACAGATTCAAAACAGCCTTTTCTGTCAAAACTCATGAAGAAACTTTATCTATTCAAGAAGATTCTCAAAGTATCGCTCTCCTTAATAATACAACAATCCAAAAATATATTCAAAAGAATTATAGATACCTTCACTTTGGCTTAATTCAAATAGCAGTCAAACCATTAGTTCAGATTGGGGTTGATACTCCAATTTACTTAGCATTAAGAGATAAACGACTCAAAAGATATCAAACATCTCTTCTGTCAATGATTCAAACTAATTATGTAATGGACCTATATAGTTCAATTGTTCTCCACATTTCTCTGTGGATCTTACAGATCCCATGATTTTAGATTCGTTAATATTAGATGTTCATATCCAGGGAGATGAATTCCATCCCTGCAAGAACTTTGCTATCATATACAGAGTCTTTTTAGGCTTCTGTCATCTCAACTAAATCCAAAATACAACAGACTGCCTTCTTCGAAAGAAGAAACAGTTTTGTTAGAAATAGATGCTGAAAGACCTACGGTCTTCACTCCTAAAAGATTAAAATGGAATGAAATAACAATTCCACAACAATTTATAATTAATACACCTCAAATTCCTAGAAACATAGAGCGTAGAGATATTTCTCAAATAATTGAAGAGGAAGATGGTAAAATTACTATCAAATTTAATTCTCCAATCAAATCAACTTCAACACCAATTTTAAGAAGATCACAATCTCGACATTCATTCTCCACATTTTCTAAACCTACATCAAAATATGATTTTGTTACACCAATCCCAAAACCAAGATCTGGCCCTTCATTACCACAAAATTATTCCCCTCCAACTTCACCTTCAATTTCCAGTATGGTCATGATTATCACATCTGGAAAAGATTTCAACCCAGATTTTGAATAATTAAATAAAGAAATGGAAGATAAATTTCATAATGAAAAGCAAACATGGTATGACAAACTCAATACATAAATTAAAGAAAAATAAAAAAAGAATGGATTAATAAAATGAAACAATTAAATCAAATATTATTTTTTATACATTCTTAACAATGTTTTTATCAGCTGAAGGTTTTAATAACTTCCAAAATAAATCCGTTATTCAAGTTAATACCAGCCTTCACAAAAAATGGACACTAAGTAATAATGAAACTGTTACTGTTGTTCATCCTCCTCTCCAAACATTACAATTACATACTCCCAAGGGTGATGTCATAGCTGATCCTTTTAAAAGAGGAGGCAATGACAAAGAACCTGTCAGTACAGAAGACATTAATAAAATTTTCCAACAAAACAATTATTCTAACCAAATTCTTAAGACAATAGCTAATCAAGTTGATCATATATATAATCTTTTCCTTAGAACTATTAATACTATCATAGAAAGACTTTAAATCTTGTGTCTAGATGGTTGGAATTATGTTGGTAAGCTGTGATTCCGTTGGTAAGCCTGTGTCGGTGTTCCCGATCTGCGTTCCCATATTACCACACTGAACCATAAGACTTTAAGTTTCTCTGTTATAGTTAAGATGGCCTTAAAATTAAGAAATCTACTTTCATTAGGATCTACTACTAGATATCAGAACATAGTTCAAAGTATTGAAACTCATTTACCTATAGATTATTCAAACTGGACTATCCCTGAAGAACATATAGAAAATATATACAAGATAGGATTTACAGATTTCAAAACAGCCTTTTCTGTCAAAACTCATGAAGAAACTCTATCTATTCAAGAAGATTCTCAAAGTATCGCTCTCCTTAATAATACAACAATCCAAAAATATATTCAAAAGAATTATAGATACCTTCATCGATTTAGTTCAAATAGCAGTCAAACCATTAGTTCATATTGGGGTTGATACTCCAATTTACTTAGCATTAAGAGATAAACTGTTGGGATCCGGATCGCGCCCCCCGGCGAGGCAGCGGAAGAACAGAAAAACAGGTGCCGAGAGACGATCAATACGATGAACAATTCATATATATGATATTCATAGGGTGTTTTAAGGAATACCTTGCTGGCACTTGAGCCTGGCTCCAACCAGAATTACAAGAACGCCGACTCTTCACGGTAGGTGGTGATAGATCCGTCAATCAGGTCCACGACCGGAATCGATCTCCCTCCAATCAGCCTGCACTAGAAGGCTGAAGGATTTTATTGCCAACGAATACTCCTCAAAAAACTAGCCGGAACAAGTCCGGCGGCGGCGGAGGCGGGCGGCGCACGGCGGCGGCGTGAGGTCGAAGAGGAAGAGAGGGGGCGGCGGCCACTCTAGCTATTAGGTTTAGGGTTTATGAGAGTCTAATTGTTTATTATGAAGTCTAATCTACATTAAATAGATATTAGTGTTGGACTTGGACCGGCCCAACGGGCCCGGGTCCAACGGATGAACATTCAGTTCATCTCCATCACCGAGACTTCATCGTAACTTCGATCGCCGATCAGATCGGACCGAACGACTCAGTTTCCAAAACTGAATGCCATGATCTGAAAAACCATTTTTCAGAACCCCAGTGCAAAATGACCGTTTTGCCCCTCAACATCGGCAAATCACGATTTGGCCTATGTTGATCTTTTAGGAAGTCGCACTCCCAAAATCCTCTTCTCATGCTCAACACATTGAGCTGAGTATCCGTGCGGGAATCTCGAATCCAGTACTTGTGTGACCCTCAATGGTTCAGGGATACAGCTAGCCGTGGGCCCACAACCATTGCGGCTCCGGAATCACAATTCCGGACTTGCCCATCGGATCATGGTAAGAGCGTCTAGAAACATCGCCCCATGATCCCCTAGGTATCACTGATAGTGCCTGCAAGAACCAATTGGTCGTGGTTAGCGTACAGTACGGTCCTTTCAATCCATATATATCCCGATCAGATCAACGACCATTGGTAAATCGAGAGTCGCTATAGATCCGATAGCTATGCATAC
>KV001741.1:71542-96232 GCA_001598015.1 Dorcoceras hygrometricum | reverse complement strand
ATCCGGTATTAAGTACCCAAGAAGTCGAATTAAGAGACATATTTATTTCAATATAGAACATACCTTTTGCAGTTCGCAACTGCTCGAGGTACTCCTTGCAGTTCCTCCTCCAATACCCAGCCTTGTGGCAGTGGTGGCAAACATCCTCGCTCTTGTTTGGTTTAGAAGCCTTTGCCTTTGGCTTCTTGGCGGACTTTTCCTCCTTTGCAGGAGCAGAACGCTTCTTGCTCTTGCGCAAGTACCCAAGAAGTTGAATTAAGAGACATATTTATTTCAATGTAGAACATACCTTTTGCAGTTCGCAACTGCTCGAGGTACTCCTTGCAGTTCCTCCTCCAATACCCAGCCTTGTGGCAGTGGTGGCAAACATCCTCGCTCTTGTTTGGCTTAGAAGCCTTTGCCTTTGGCTTCTTGGCGGACTTTTCCTCCTTTGCAGGAGCAGAACGCTTCTTGCTCTTGCGTCTGGGTCGCTTATTCGCAGAGGAAGAAGAGCCCAGAAGGAGGACGGGTTTGTCCTTCTTTATGGTCCCTTCAAACACTACGAGCATGTTAACCACCTCTTCAAGGGTGGCTTCCAGCTTGTTCATGTTGAATTTGACCACAAAGGGATCAAATGCAGCGGGTAGCGAGAGGAGAAGTACATCCACCGACAGCTCGTGTGGAAGTGCGATATCAAGGCCCGACAGCTTTTCAACGAGCCCAATCATACGAACCCCATGCTCGCAGACCAAAGTCCCATCGCGCATGCGGCCCGTCATCAGCTCCTTGACAGCCGTGAACCTCTCATGTCGAGAGTTCTCCCCGTACAACTCTTTGAGATGATGAATTATGTCAGCAGCATACTTCGTCTTCTCAAAACGCCGTTGCATTTCATTGGACATCGATGCCATCACATAGCACCGAGCTTTAACCTCGTCGTTCCACCATTCTTTAAGCGTTACCAGCTCCTCAGGGCTGATATCGGCAGGGGCAAACTTCGGAGCTCTCTTCTCTATCGCATAGAGAAGTTTCTCCGAAGCCAATACAAGATTGAGGTTGCGGAGCCAGTCTTGGTAGTTCAGACCGGTGAACCTGTTGCTATCCAGTATAGCAGCGAACGGGTTTTTCATCGAAACCATTTTATATGCAGTAATACTGAGAGGAAAACGGACATACATCACTAACTATATAAGATATAAGCTAAGACATAAAACATGGTCATTAAGTTTTATGAATTACCCTCCCACTATTTTAACGATTTCACCACCCTCTAATGAAATCGAGAAAACAGGTTTCTTTAGTGGATACACGGAGCCCAATCAAACGATCATGGACCCGAATAATATCAGCCATCCATGACCCCCAATAGGTAGTTTTCGATTGCAACCGGTGCAACCTCCATGTATTCACCTCATGTCCAGTAAGGGCCCAATAATATGACGCCGTTTACTATCACGTGTCAAGATGACCCATCAATGTTGAGTCGTGAAGGACGGTCCCCTTAATGTCCCCAATAATATGAGCCAACGTTAAAGGGAGTTCCAAACGACTCACAACAGTTGTCAATGGCGTGGACAGCTTTCCGGCATACATGACCCCCTCAATAATATGAGCCGGGCTATGTATACGGGTAGCATCGACGTACACCCATTGTTGATGGAAGGTAGGGTTAATTTAAACAATTTTAAATACCCTTTTGTTTATCGAATAAACGTTATATCTTGATATAAGTTTTAAATCGTATTTAAAACGAGGGATTTTATTTTTGAAAAATTTTGGTCTCATGCATATTTAAATCTAATTTAAAACATGCAACATGTGGATTCAACTAATCTATATATCAACATATATAAATAAATATTGGGATGATCGATCGCGAGAGCTATGCGGTCCGTGGTTGCCAGCCACGGACCTGGGTCCAATCCTAGGGGTAATGCAATATGCAATGCAATCCTATTACAAAGCTTTCCGGTTTTACAGATCTTCGGTCTTCAATATCTTGATCGTCATCGTCCACCGACTTCGGATGTCCTCCCACTAAATCTAGTAATTTTACATTTAAATTTACTATGACAAATAAGGGATACATTTATCAAGGGGTGGGAACGGGCCACAAACAGGCCCAATTTAAATGATGATCAAATATTTACAAACCGAAATCATACAAAACCTATCGCATACACCTAAAAAATTGGGCACGGCTCTCGATCACCCCAATCATGCAGATAATCTAATTAACATGCATAATTTAAATAATATAATTATTTATCGTAAAATCATATTCTAATTACGAAATCGTATTTTATAATAAATCGTATTTTGCCGATAAAAACAAATTTTAATCAACAAAATCATATTTCATTATAAAATCATATTTCATAATTAAAATCACATTTTACTAATTTTAATTGTATCATATTGGGCTTAAAACAATTCTAGGCCCAAAAACTTAAAATTTCAAAATCGACCAAAACCGGGCCCGACATCGTGTACCGGCCCGAAAACTTCACGGGCTGCCCGGGACAGGCCTGAACCAACCTTAGAAAGAAATCAGCCGTCACGACATCGCCGGAGCATCGCCGGAGCGGCGACCGGCCAGCGGCTGCCACCAACAAAATCATGCGCGCCACAAGGGCGCACGGCCGCGCGCATAGCGGCGAGCCAGCGTCGCATAATCTACGTGCAGCAGGCGGCGCACGACGATCACGCGGCGGGCGCGCGGCCAGCGCGCGCAACGGCGCTCATGGTCCGAACCATCGACGCACGACGATCACGCGGCACAGCTGCGAGGGTGGCGGCGACTCTCGGCCGCTCATGCGCAACAATTTGCGCAATGTCTCTCGCTGAACAAGGGCAGCGACGCGTGGCCAGCGCGCAAGTCGCGTGCCTCATGTGTGCTAGTGATGGGGCGCCGCCGCACACGACGGCGGCAGGCGGTCGTTCTTCAAGTTTTTAATTCGATTCTGAAAAATTAAGAGATCAGATACAATATGGCATAAAGTATTGATCATATCCAAAAACCTGGCTCTGATACCACTGTTGGGGATCCGGATCGCGCCCCCCGGTGAGGCAGCGGAAGAACAGAAAAATACATTTGCCGGGAGACGATCAATACGATGAAATACAAAAATTATGACATTCATAGGGTGTTCAGGTGACTACCTTGCTGGAAACTTGTGCCTGGCTCCGACCGGTTTCGTAAAGAAAACGGCACTTCACGGTAGGCGGCGGTAGTTAACGCCAATCAGGTCCACGACCAGATACTAGGTTCCTTCGTTAGCCTGCACTAGAAGAGTTGACTAGATCTGCACGGACGGATTCTCCTCGTCAAATTTGGCCGGAACAAATTCCGGCGAAGAGGCGGCGGCGGCGGCTCTTTGAGAGTGAGGAGGGGCGGCTATTGATTAGGGTTAGGGTTAATAATATTGTCTAGTGTGTTATGATTGAAGTTAAGTCTAATTAAATAGACTTAAGTGTTGGATTTGGACCGGCCCAACGGGCCCGGGTCCAACGGATGAACATTCAGTTCATCTCCACCACCGAGACTTCATCGTAACTCCGATCGCCGATCAGATTGGACCGATCGATTCAGTTTCAAAAACTGAACACTATGATCTGAAAAACCGTTTTTCAGAACCCCAGTGCAATATGACGGTTTTGCCCGTCAACAACGGGAAACCCCGGTTTGACCCCTGTCGACTTTTAGGAAGTCGCACTCCCCAAAATCCTCTTCTCGTGCTCAACACATTGAGCCGAGTATCCGTGCGAGAATCTCGAATCCAGTACTTGTGTGACCCTCAATGGTTCAGGGATACAGCTAGCCGTGGGCCCACAACCATTGTGGCTCCGGAATCACAATTCCGGACTTGCCCATCGGATCATGGTAAAGCGTCTAGCAACATCACCCCATGATCCCCTAGGTAACACTGATAGTGCCTGCAAGAACCAGTTGGTCGTGATTAGCATACAGTACGGTCCTTTCAATCCATATATCCCGATCAGATCAACGATCATTGGTAAATCGAGAGTCGCTACAGATCCGATAGCTATGCATACATCTTGGAGATCAGAATAATGACATCGCGAGTGTAACTAGGTAAACACATTTACCTAAAACACTTCTAGTACTCTGGCCAGAGATTTATACACTATTATCCCCTCAGATAGCATAGGATATCCACGCATGTCTGCGAGACCTCGGACTTATCCACTCGACAAATGGTAACCACTTGGAAAGTCCGAACGAGGGTAGTTAGATATATCACCAGGTCACTATCTATCTGCATGCTCAGAACATCACAATGCTCCCTACCAATGAAACGTGGTACTTCGCATCGCAGATACTAGTCTAGAACTCGGGCGGCCTTATCCTCATTTTGACGGCCCAATCTACTAGGAACATGTTTAGAATACACAGTGACTATTAGATGTGTTTCATGATAGCCGTCATACCCACTATCACATCTAACATACACTTTAGTGCATTCTAGGTTTCTACTCAACGCAATTGTAAATCATTATACAAACAATGAAAGTAAAGAATGCCATATGAATAAATGCGAATATAATATATAAAGATTGTCATATACAAGAGTCTATAAACCCACACGCCACAAGTTTGCTAGTTGGGCATCTACTCTAACAGAGCGTGCTCAAGGCCTATTGGATTTGATCCATACTGATGTGTGCGGCCCGTTTAGTATTGGTACTAAATACGGTCACACATACTTCATCACCTTTACCGACGATTACTCTAGGTATGGGTACTTGTACTTAATGAAGCACAAGTCTGAATCCTTTGAAAGGTTCAAAGAATTCAAAGCTGAAGTAGAAAATCAATTAGGCAAAAGTATTAAAGCACTTCGATCTGATCGAGGTGGTGAATACTTTAGTGCAGAATTTCAAGACTATCTCAAAGAGAATGGGATTCTCGCACAGTTGACCCCTCCAGCCACACCACAGCTCAATGGTGTAGTGGAGCGTCGTAATCGGACCTTGTTGGACATGGTTCGATCAATGATGAGCTTCACTGAACTTCCTACCTCGTTTTGGGGCTATGCGCTCGAAACGGCGGTAATGTTGTTGAACAATGTCCTCACCAAGGCAGTGGATAAGACCACTTATGAGATATGGATGGGCAAACCACCCAAGTACTCATACATAAGGATTTGGGGATGTCCTACTTACGTGAAGCAGACAGTGGGAGATAAGCTGGATACGAGATCCATCTTATGCTACTTCATTGGGTATCCAAAGAATTCCATTGGATACTACTTCTACTATCCGAGCGAATCAAAGGTGTTTGTTTCTAGGAATGCCACATTTATGGAAAGGGAATTTCTACTTGATAGAAAGGGCAAAATAGTAGAACTCGAAGAGGTTCGAGATCCAATCGAAGTACCAGGTGAGACTCCCACACCTACAGAGCCAATACCAGAAATGGTCGCACCTAGGAGATCCGAAAGGGTTCCTAGGGCTCCTGAGAGATATGGTTTTCTCCTTGAAGATGATCAAGGTGATCAAGTTGTTGGATCTGATCCAAGAACTTTCAAGGAGGCAATTTCCGATGCTGATTCTAATTTGTGGCTTGAAGCAATGCAGTCTGAGTTTGACTCAATGCATGCTAACCAAGTTTGGACTCTTGTTAATCCTCCCGAAGGAATTGTTCCTATTGGGTGTAAATGGGTATACAAGAGGAAACTTGGGCCTGATGGTAAGGTAATGACCTACAAAGAACGACTGGTCGCGAAAGGTTACACTCAAAGGCAAGGTGTTGACTATGATGAAACCTTCTCGCCAGTCGCAATGTTCAAGTCAATTAGAATCTTGTTAGCCATAGCCGCATGGTACGACTATGATATATGGCAAATGGATGTGAAAACTACGTTCCTTAATGGAAACATTAAGGAAGATATCTATATGACGCAGCCTGAGGGTTTCACATCTGTTGGAAGCGAGCATAAGGTATGCAAGCTTCAGAGATCAATCTACGGTCTCAAACAAGCATCGCGAAGTTGGAACCTGAGATTCGATGAAACAATTAAGGAATTTGGTTTCATCAAGAATCCCGAGGAGCCATGTGTGTATAAGAAGGTAATTAAAAGCGCTGTGACATTCCTCGTACTTTATGTTGATGACATTCTACTCATTGGGAATGATGTAGGAATGCTGCAGTCAACTAAAGTATGGTTTTATAGTAGATTTTCGATGAAGGACATGGGTGAATCATCCTATATTCTTGGAATACAGATCTATCGGGATAGATCTAAACGGATGCTCGGACTCACCCAAGCTACCTACATCAATACCATACTTAAGAGGTTCTCTATGGAAGAGTCCAAGAGAGGACACCTACCTATGTGCCACGGGGTCACTCTATCTAAGTCTATGTGTCCAAAGACTGATGAGGAGATAGAGAGTATGACACGTGTGCCATATGCCTCGGCAATAGGTAGTATTATGTATGGCATGATCTCCACTAGACTGGATGTCGCATATGCTCTGAGTGTCACGAGCCGCTACCAGGCCAACCCCGGCCAATTGCATTGGAAGGCCGTGAAGGATATTCTTAAGTGCTTGCGAAGGACTAAGAATATGTTCATGGTCTATGGGGGTGGTGAACTGAAACTGGAAGGCTACACTGATTCTAGTTTCCAGTGTGACGTGGATGATTCAAAATCAACCTCTGGATTTGTATTCATGCTCAATGGTGGTGCTGTCTCTTGGAAGAGTTCCAAGCAAGACACCATCGCGGATTCAACCACTGAGGCTGAGTACATCGCAGCATCAGCTGCTGCCAAGGAGGCCGTTTGGATAAGGAATTTCGTCCAAGAGTTGGGCGTCATTCCTAATGGATTTGGTCCAGTCCCGGTGTACTGCGACAACACGGGTGCCGTTGTGCAAGCAAAGGAGCCTAGGTCTCACCAAATATACAAACACATACTGAGGAAATACCACATAATCCGGGATATTGTGGCTAGAGGTGACATAGCAGTTGAGAGAGTCGCCTCTGCGGACAACGTTGCTGATCCACTTACGAAGCCCTTGCCTGGACCGTTGTTTGAAAAACATCGCGAAACAATGGGACTGCGTCTGATGAGTAGTTGGCTTTAGGGCAAGTGGGAGATTGTTAGAGTAGATGCCCCACTAACCAACTTGTGGCGTGTGGGTTTATAGACTCTTGTATATGACAATCTTTATATATGATATTCGCATTTACTTATATGGCATTCTTTACTTTCATTGTGTTGTATGATGATTAACAATTGTGTTGAGTAAAGACCTAGAATACACTAAAGTTTATGTTAGATGTGATAGTGGGTATGACGGCTATCATGAAACACATCTAATAGTCACTGTGTATTCTGAACATATTCCTAGTCGATTGGGCCGTCAAAATGAGGATAAGGACGCCCAAGCTAGAGACTAGTATCCGCGATGCGAAGTACCATGTTTCATTGGTAGGGAACATTGTGATGTTCTGAACATGCAGATAGATAGTGACCTGGTGATCTATCGAACTACCCTCGTTCGGACTTTCCAAGTGGTTACCATTTGTCGAGTGGATAAGTCCGAGGTCTTGGTTGTACTGATTAGTTCTCACGACTCGAAACGTCATTGAGACTCTACATGATAGGCGACTCACTTTGACTCATTTGCCGACTCACTTGGGGTCATCAGGCGACGGGATTGGGTGAGACCCCGATGCATGTAGGAGTCGATGCATCGTTGTCGAGGATTCACCGCTCGCAGACATGCGTGGATATCCTATGCTATTTGAGGGGATAATAGTGTATAAATCTCTGGCCAGAGTACTATAAGTGTTTTAGGTAAATGTGTTTACCTAGTTACACTCCCGATGTCACTATTCGATCTCCAAGATGTATGCATAGCTATCGGATCTATAGCGACTCTCGATTTACCAATGGTCGTTGATCTGATCGGGATATATGGATTGAAAGGACCGTACTGTACGCTAACCACGACCAACTGGTTCTTGCAGGAACTATTAGTGATACCTAGGGGATCATGGGGCGATGTTGCTAGCCGCTCTTACCATGATCCGTTGGACAAGTCCGGAATTGTGATTCCCGAGCCACAATGGTTGTGGGCCCACGGCTAGCTGTATCCCTGAACCATTGAGGGTCACACAAGTACTGGATTCGAGATTCTCGCACGGATACTGAGCTCAATGTGTTGAGCATGAGAAGAAGATTTTGGGGAGTGCGACTTCCTAAAAGTCAACAGGGGTCAAATCGGGATTTCCCGCTGTTGAAGGGCAAAACGGTCATTTTGCACT
The DNA here is from genome assembly GCA_001598015.1 of Dorcoceras hygrometricum. Lineage (NCBI taxonomy): Eukaryota > Viridiplantae > Streptophyta > Magnoliopsida > Lamiales > Gesneriaceae > Dorcoceras > Dorcoceras hygrometricum. The sequence goes on along the minus strand of KV001741.1, from coordinate 87,954 downwards.
GGGGTTCTGAAAAATGGGTTTTCAGATCATAGTATTTAGTTTTGGAAAATGAATCGATCGGTCCGATCTGATCGGCGATCGGAGTTACGATGAAGTCTCCGTGATGGAGATGAACGGAATGTTCATCCGTTGGACCGGATCCAAATCCATCACCAAGTCTATTTAATTAGACTTAATATTCATTATGAAACAAGACTAGACTACACAACTAAACCCTAAACCTAGCTATTGGCCACCGCCCCCTCCTCTGTAAAAAAGCCGCCGCCGCAGCCGCCTTCGCCGGAAATCGTTCCGGCCAATCTTGACGAGGAGAATCCGTCGGCGCCGATATCGTCAAGGCTTCTAGTGCAGGCTGACGAAGGAGTCTCGCATCCGGTCATGGACTTGATTGACGTAGTCTACCGCAATCTACCGTGAAGTGCCGGTTTCCTCGAGAAACTGGTCGGAGCCAGGCACGAGTTGCCAGAAAGGTAGTGATCTAAATGCCCTATTAATGTCATAGATTTGTTTATTGTTTTGAACTGTATTGATCGTCTCCCGGCATTGTTTTTGTTCTTCCGCTGCCTCGCCGGGAGGTGTGATCCGGATCCGCCGTGGTTCCCCAACAATTTCCTACTCTTGAGCTGCTTCGAGGCTCCAGCTTTGCTCCATTCCCAGCTGGTTCCCAATCAGCTGGTTGATATATCTGTGAGATCAGGTTTCTCACAGATATCACGGCCAGTTGGTTTGTCTGCTCCCGGCTGGTCCTCTTAACTTCAAGCTGGTTTGTACTTAACCAGATGGGCTCTATTCTTCTCGTCAGGAGCCCCAGTGTTACTTTCTTGTCCACTTAATCCATTCAGACACCCTCATACAAATTATCAGCAAGCACACTATTATAATAATCAATCCGATTCATATGATTAATTGATTATTGCGCATAGTGATTTGACCTGCACTTGATCACTGCGCTTGTCTATGCAACGACACTTGAACACTGCACTTGTACTTATGCACTTGATGTGTGCTTGAGCCATTCTGCACTTCAACATTCTGCGCTTGAACTCTGATCTTCATCCAATGTGCTTGATCTTCGTGCTGCTCCAACTCCAATCGAGTTAACCAGCTTGGTGTTCCCTTCACTTCTGGAAGTAAACTGTTGTACCAGCTTGGGTGTCCCCTTACTATTCCAGCTAGATATCTTCGACCAGTCCAGCTTAGGCGTCCCCTCACTGTTCCAGTTTGGATATCTTCACATCTACTCCAGTCTTAGCAAGCTGCGCATGTCATGTAGAACTTTACTACAATAGAAACAGATTTTGTGTGAATCAAAACTTAGATTCTGATCTGTAGAAACAAATCCAACAATGAAGACGACACTGAGTAGATAAGAGCTATGCTGATAGCCAACGTTGCGAGCTGAATTTTGAAGTGGGTGATCATGTATTTCTCAAAGTAGCACCCATGAAGGATGTAATGAGATTTGGAAGAAGAGGTAAGGTGAGTCGCAGATATATACGGCCATTTGAGATTTCAAAAAATATAGGCACATTAGATTATCAATTAGCGTTGCCACCCCAGTTATCAATAGTTCATAACGTATTTCACATACAAGCTCTCAGGAAGTATATTTCGAACCCTTCACATGTGCTACGGTACGAGCCAATACAGGTTCATAACGTATTTCACATACAAGCTCTCAGGAAGTATATTTCGAACCCTTCACATGTGCTACGGTACGAGCCAATACAGCTTGCATCAGATCTGACCTATGAAGAAACTCCAGTGAAGATTCTTCAAAGAGAAGATCGAAGGTTGAGAAATAGAAATATCCCCATAATCAAGATCCAATGGGCAAACCACTCAGAAGGGAAGCAACCTGGGAAGCTGAGGCAGATATGCAAATTAGATTCCCAGATTTATTTAAGTAAGTAAATTTTGGGGACATATTTTATAAGGAGGGTAGAGTTGTAACGCCAAGAAACCATAAATCCACAAATATAAAGTTTAAAGTTTGAAGGATCTATTGGTAATTCTTTTATTAATCAGATTCTTTCCAAGCTGGTTTACCAGATAGAGGCAAGGTTATGAGGGCTGTTTGGATAGCTCAAGAAGACCGGTTCGTTCCATCTTTTAATCAAATTGGTTCGGTTTATATTTTAAATATTTTAAGAACGGAGTAGCACTTTATAGGAAGCGTGTTTGCATTCATTGAATTTTTTGACATATAAAAACTTCCAAGCACCTCATACATCTTCATTTACGAGAATTTCACAAAAGGAAATCAATAGAAGCGGTGCTCTCTGTAAACTACAAACCGACCAAAGTTGTGAGACCTGAAATTAATAAAAGATTAATTGTTGGATTAATCGGGATTTTAAGATTTCTCGTGGTTCAGATTTCTATTTGGAGGTTTCGTTTACAAGTTTGGGTCAGATTTCGCATTTAGAACAATTTTGGAAGTTTCGTATTTTTGAGTTTTTGGAGGAGAAATATGATTTTGTGGTGAAAGATGATCGATTTGGTGAAATCTGGTAGCAGCGTGTATTTGGTATCACGGGAGATCAATACGCCGTTGTTTAGGTGAAGTCTGTTAGCGTTTTAGAATTTCAGACGTTGCCTTGTTGTGTTTTGCGTTGATTATAAACGACAACGTTTATATTAGTTGGTGCGACACCGTTTTAGATAGTTGAAACGCAGCGTTTTGGGTATCAGCAGCGAGGGATCTGTTCACATGTGTGTCGTCTGGTTGTATCGCTGAGCGCAGACATCAACGCGGGTCAGTGTTCCTGTAGCGCGAGGTGGAAACATCGTCGTTTTGGAGTGGAGCTCTTGGACCAGCTGTTGGTTTTTGTTGGACATCAGCTGTCACAAGATTTCACGCGGTGTTTGATCAGCCGATGGATTTTTCAGCTGTTGGAAATTTTAGTGTCCAGCAGTAGGAATCTGTTGTAGCACTTATTAAGCCGTTGGTTTGTGGAACAGTGCAACAGCTGAATTTTGTCGGTGGATTTAATTCACCAGCTGTTGGTTTATCCAGCTGATGATTTGGGAACATCTTTAGCGTAGACTGGTTTTGTCGGTGGAACCCGCTCTTGCTGCTGTCAGCTGGAGTGAAGTGTATATATATTACAAGACTTAGTCTTCGACTGGATTATCAGATTCCATACTTAGCGATATTTTCTCTCGATTGTTGTTCTTCGCTTCGAACCCTAGAACACTGTTCACCGTGAGTTTCTCCGACGAATTCCCGTCGTTTCCGATCATCTTTTTGGATGTTCGAGGTAGCTTTGGACTCCTCTCGTGAAGCTCTTTCATCCTATACCCTTCTTGGAGGCTGTCGTTGGCTAGAGCGAGATCGCGAAGTTGCTGTCCTCGGTCGTGTGTTTGTGCGCGTAGGTAGAACTTCGATTTGCTGTTGAGATCTTAGCCTTAGCCTTTATTTAACCTTCCTATTGAGTTTATTAGGATGATAATCGCTGGTTTGAGTTGTAACTCCCAGCCGTAAGTTCTGTGCATGTGTCTCATGAGATTTATGTTTTGTGTGTTGTGTGTTTAGCAGGTCTAAACCAGAATTCTCTGGACTCTTGTTGTGGTAATCATTACGCAGAATTAAGGTACGGGTTGAGCTTGTTACAGCGTGAGGTTTGGCATGGATAAATGCAGTGATGGCTGATTGTTGTTTCGTGTATTGCTGCTAGTGTTTACTGCCTGCTGTTATGTGCATACACGCATTTTATCACTTGCATTTCAGATCTCAGCCGTATTGTGCATTGTGTTGTTGTCCCGTATCTTGCTGTATTGTGCTGTTGTTTCTTACCAGGATGCGAGGGCGAGCAGCGAAACCGCACTATCATCTCCCTGCTGGGATTTGTTAGCCCTCATGCGCCGAGTGGTTAACTACCATAGTTCATGAGTTCTGCAACAGCAGGTTGAGCTGTTTGATGCATCTGATATTCAGGTGTAGTGTCAAGGCGAGTGGCTCATTACCACACTTTGAACACACCCTGTGGCCACTATTTGTTGCAGATTTTGTGGAGCTATGTTTGATTTCCTTGGCTCCCTTTTCGGTTGTAGCCTTCGACGGTTGTTTGGTATCTCATGCATAGCATCTGCATTTTATCTTATGCTTTTCTTTAGCTGTTTCAGTTGCTCTCCGTACTGGGGTTTGACCCCATGTTCCTCTGGGGCTTGGTTTGTTTTCCTTGCCTGTTGTGTTGTTCAGGTTATCCAGCTGGTCGTGGAGCTAACCCGGCTGGAGGTGCCCCAGGTGGTGGTTAGAGTGTCCCAGTAGCGTATAGCATATATTTATGTATCAGTATTGTTAGCCAGGGGATACCCTGTGCTTTTGTTGTATCTTGTGATACTCAGTTGTGGTTGTTACCAGGTATTTGATACATGTTTATGCTGTACCGTTTGTTGTGGTGGTTTTGTTAAACTGGGATTATACTTTGAGTATTGTCGTATTTTGAATTATATTGTTTTAAACCGTCAGGCCAAAGCAAAAATTTTACCCGCTTTTTAGTAGCTTCCGCTTGTGTTGTGTGGTTTTACTCTGTTGTGAGCACGAGGCCTGACATTTTTTGTATCAGAGCTTAAGCTAGGATAAGCTCGATTTCTTTGATCACACTTGAGTCTAGGCACTGTGTCGTGTGTTTCATGTGCTTGAGCTATGTGATTATGTGTTGCATATTGTTGTGATATCTATGCTGTATCTGTTCTCTGTTGCTTTATCCTGTTTAGTGCCTTCGTAGATGCCGCCTAGACGTAGAGCTAGAGGTAGGGGCAGTTTCAGGAATCAGAAGGGCAGAATGAGGATCGGCGTAGTGCTCCTAGTCGTACTCGTAGTAGCCGTGATAAGGAGGAGGAAGTTGAGATTTTTCCTACCCCTGTAGAGAGGATGGGCGTTGTGATAGCGAGGTTTCAGAGAATGAATCCTCAGGTTTTCAATGGCGATGAGTCGAGCGAGGATGCAGATTCGTGGCTTCGGAACATCACTGGTCTATTAAATCGTGTCTAGTATGACGACGAGCTTCGTTTGAGTTTGGTGACCCTTCAGCTTAGAAAGGGTGCAGAGCGATGATGGCGAGGTGCTTCTAGTACTTTTTTGGAGACCGGAGTTGGGATTACGTGGGACAGCTTTTGCGAGACTTTTAGGCAGGAGTATGTTCCTGAGTCGTACGTGATCGCCATGCGCGGGAGTTTGATCATCTGGAGCAGGGCTCGATATCTGTCCGTGAGTACGCTCGGATGTTTTCTTCTTTGTTGGTGTACGTCCCGCATGTTTCTGGCCGGGAAAGGGCCAAGAGGAACAGATTTTTTGAGGGTTTGAACGAGGAACTATATCAAATGGTGCTGACAAGAAAACCCAAGGCTTATGCTGAAGCAGTTGATAGTGCTATCGATATTGAGGAGGGTTTGAGGAGTCATCGTGCTCGTAGGCAGCAGGTAGCGCAGGGTGATCGTCCTGCTGGTCAGGGAGCGCAGTCCTCTCAGTCTTCTCAGTCAGCCCATCAGCCCCAGCAGTAGCAGCAGCCGCAGGTGGAATAGCAGTCTGGCCGTCAGAGGTTTCGACCCCGCGGTCAACAGTTCAAGAAGAAGTGTGGTTCTGGATAGTCTGGTTCAGGTAGCTCGAGTAGCAGTGGTTCTCAGGCTGAGTGATGTGGTTATTGCGGTGGCAAGCATCCTTCTACCCAGTGTCGGTGTGCAGGGGTCCTGCAATATTTGTGGTCAGTATGGGCATTTTTCTAGGGTGTGTCCGTCAGTTGGATCGCAGCAAGTCGCAGCCCCGTCTCAGGGTCGTGGAGGACAGTCAAGGGGTCGTTCCCCTCAGTTTCAGCAGCCCAGGATAGTTGAGACTCAGTTCAGGCCATTCCAGCAGCCTGGTCCGTCGTGATTTGGACAGTCGTCTCAGCCGTTTTATTCTGGACCCCAGCATGCTCAGGCCAACGTCATTACTAGGGAGCAGGCAGAGGAGACGCCGAGCAGGGTGATCGCAGGTACATGTTTTGTGGGACACCCGAACCCACGAGAATCACGAATTGGGGTAAATAAAAATTTTCGAATAAAAAGAAGGGCAAAAGACAATTTTTCATAAGCTGTATTTCTTATAACTTTAAGAAGAAACGGACAACACGAAGACAAATCTAACAGACACTCAATTGCGCGCCACTACTGGATGCGGTAAAACAGACTTTATTATAAATTGCAATTGCGATTTACAACAGCTGATATTCTATATAAATGTACAACTGTTGCAACTGATTTAATACAGTACATTCTAAAACAAAACAACATCAACTATGACACGGAAAACGCTGGCCTTTGACAAACACACACCACCCAGCAGCTGATTAAAGTTTCACCTTATGTTCGATCTCCAGTGGTCGTACCTGCACCATTTTAAAAGCTAATGAGCCTAGGGGCTCAGCAAGTAAAACCTGAGTAGTAACAAATTCAATAATTTGCAGGTAGACATCTGATCAATACAATACTAAGTTAAAGGAACATCAATGAACAATATCATTTTCTTTCGTAAACATTTCATAAACATTTATTCTTTCTTTCATGAACTTGGAGACAGAGGATAATAGCCCAGATCTCATAATCAATATCATTTTTCTTAGATTTATGGCTCAGAAGCTCTCCTTAGGTCCGTGTTGCACCTAATCAAGTGACTACTGATATCAGTCTTAGGCTTTGGCATCTTTGCGAAAGGGCAACCGACATATAGACGACTGCTCACCCTTCTCTATATGGGAGGGCAACTGATAGCTGCTCACCTCACCCTTTATGACCGTCTTTTATCTTTACCATAAATCTTAAGATAAACTTTTGTTCCTTTAACATTCTTCCTTTAAACTTTCTTTGAAATTCCTCGGGTTCCATCATTTAAAACTCTTGCTTCCCATTTTAAAATTTTACTGAGTATCGAATTCAGATTTTGGAAACATTTCATTGAAATGAGACCAGTCGTAAGAGAAACTAGTCGCAACAAAGTGGAACAGTACTATGAAACAAAAAAGATTTCTACTGTTCATGGGTATTGCTAAAAGAAACCAGCTGTAAGGTCTTTACTAAAACAAACGTATTAAATGAAACGACGTCGTTAGCGCATCAACCAGACGTGAGAAAAGTCGCTAACGTACGTGAAACCAGACGCAAGGAATAGGAACCAATCGCAAGACAGGAACCAGTCACAATGAATAGTACCAGTCGCAATGAATAGTACTTTAGAAGTGAACAATGTAACTACTGGTATTAACAAGGAATGCAACTGGTGGAATAATACAATGGACTGCAACTGCTGGAATGAACAGTGCAACTACTGATTTTACAACGAAATGCAACTGCTGGAATGAACCGTGGAACTACTATTTTTACGAAAACAACGCAACCGTTGGAATTTGAGTTGATATTTGTAACATAAAAACAACAACTATGCTATCAGCCGTTGCCTATCAAACCAGACTTTATACTGATTCAACTAGCAACTACCGATTACATAGTTATCAAATTCTGATATTACGACTACTGGAAGGAAGAACATTCATAAACATTCTTGGATTAAACTCGAATCCTTAGTACTTTAAAACATCATAACTTTCTGGAAAACTTTTGGAAGCATCAAAACATCATTTGAACCCATCTTTCTTTCCTTTTCATGTATGAATCATTTTAAACATGAACTTTAAACATACGGTAACATATAGGCAATGAGACTCAGAAAACATCAATATATGCTTTAAATGGTGAGTCAAAAATCAACTTTTACTTGCCTTAAACGAAGCTTTGCAACGGTAGCTAGCCTGCAGAATCTTCTCCTTAAGCAACGCACGAACTTTTCTGGAGAATATTTTGAAGAACACTAAAGATTTTCTTTGCAAATGATAAGGATCTTGCTTTCAAAACAGGTTTTTATATGAAAGGGATTAGTGGCAAGCTACTTGTGAAATTAAGCATGACACAAGTATAAAATTTAGTAAAATTCCCTTCCTATCATTTTAATTTGTAAAACACCAAACCTTTTTCAAAAAAAATGATTTGTCCTCCTTAAAGATATTTTCAATCCCTTTAAAAACTTCTCGTGCATCACCATTGGAGTTATCCACTGAAACCAGCTGCGTCACATCTATTTTTCTGAAATCACTTAAAACAGAAATGCATAACATTTCAACATGCCATTTTAAATCTATAAAATGAACAAAATGCATAATGTGGTCCTATGGATTTTGGGGTGTTACATTTTGTTTCAATTTTCCTGCGCGTGTGTTGTTTGATACCGGTGCATCGCATTCTTTCATCTCCGATTCTTTTGTTATTGAGCATGGTTTGTGTACCATTCCTTTGCACGATGTTGTTTCTGTTTCTACCCCTGGCGGTGTGAGCCTGTTCTCCCAGGAGGTTTTGTTAGATGGCGTTTTGAGTTTTGGAGAGCATGTGTTGGTGGCGAATTTGATCCATCTGATGTTGTGGGATTTTGATTGCATTGTTGGGATGGACGTGTTGTCCAACTATAGGGCCTCCGTGGATTGTTTCCATGGGATTGTTCGTTTTGGGCGTTTGTCTGGCGAGAAGTGGGACTTCTACGGCCAGGATTCTCGATCGAAGATCACGTTAGTCTCAGCGATGGAGAAGTTCAGTTTGTTGTCCTTAGGGAATGTTGGTTTCATGATCTACGCTTGGTTGCGTCTTCTTCTTCTCGTGTGCAGCTCAGTGACATTCCCATGGTGCGACATTTTCACAATGTGTTCCCAGAGGAGATTCCTGGTTTTCCCTTCCTCTCATTTCCCGATGTCATGATCTAAGCATGACACACTTATAAATTTAGTAAAATTCCATTCCTCTCATTTTAATTTGTAAAACGCCAAACCTTTTTCAAAAGAAATCATTTGTCCTCCTTAAAGATATTTTCAATCCCTTTAAAAACTTCTCGTGCATCACCATTGGAGTTATCCACTGAAACCAGCTGCGTCACATCTATTTTTCTGAAATCACTTAAAACAGAAATACATAACATTTCAACATGCCATTTTAAATCTATAAAATGAACAAAATGCATAATGTGGTCCTATGGATTTTGGGGCGTTACAACTCTACCCTCCTTATTGAAATTTCATCCTCGAAATTTACGTACCAAATAGATAAGGGTAAAGACTTAGCATATCAATTTCTATTTCCCACGTTGCTTCTCGCTCCGACTGATTAGTCCATTGTACCTTAACCATAGGACTGCTACGGTTTCTTAGCCTTCTAATTTCTCGGAGGAGAATTCTTTCTGGTTGCTCTTCGTAGCTCAAGTCTGGTGCTAATTGATTGGTTCATGACTTAGCACATGGGAAGAATTGGGAACGTATTTCGTCAAAGATGATACATGAAAAACATTATGCACTGCTGACAGCTGCGGTGACAGTGCTAATCGATAGGCTAATGTTCCTATCTTCTCCAAAATTTCATATGGTCCAATATACCTTGGACTCAGTTTCCCTTTCTTTCGAAAACGCATAACTCCTTTCATTGGAGCTATTCTCAAAAATACGTGATCACCTATCTCAAAATTCAGTTCCCTTCTTCGATTATCTGTATAACTTTTCTGTTGACTTTGAGAATCTTTCATTATTTCTCTTATCTTTATAACAGCTGCTGCTGTTTGCTCCACTACGTCCGGTCCTAAACCAGCTCTTTCACCAACTTCATCCCAATGAAGTGGTGTCCTACACTTTCGGCCGTAGAGTGCTTCATAGGGAGCCATTTGAATTGAAGCTTGGAAACTGTTATTGTAGGCAAACTCTAATAGTGGAAATTTCGAATCCCAACTTTCTGAAAAATCCAAATACAAGCTCTGAGCAAGTCTTCTAAAATCTGAATCACCCTTTATGATTGTCCATCAGTCTGGGGGTGAAAAGCAGTACTGAATGTCAGCTTTGTACCCATAGCTTTATGTAGATTTTTCCAAAAATGTTGATGTAAACTTAGGATCTCTATCTGATACAATAGAAACTGGAACACCATGTAGCTTCACTATTTCCTTAACACATAAATCTGCGTATCTGCTCACCTCATATGTTGTTTTCACTGGTAAGAAATGAGCAGACTTAATGAGTCTATCAATTATAACCCAGATGGAGTTATATCCTTGAGCCCTTCGCCAGCTGACACGTCAGACATTCAACTACAAATCTAGCAACATCCCTCTTCATTCTTGGCCACCAGTACAACTGCTGGAGGTCCTTATACATTTTGGTACTTCCGGGATGTACTGAGTAAGGAGCCGTATGAGCTTCTTTCAAAAGATCAGCTCTCAAATCATCTACTTGGGGTACACATATTCTGTCCATAAACCTAAAAATTCCTTCTTCTGAAAAATATAGGCCGCTTCCTCTTTCTTTATCTTGTTTAACCCATTTCTGCAATTGTTCATCTTGCAGCTGATCCTCTCAAATTTGGTCTATCAAATTTGATCTTACTGAGAGGTCTGCTAAGATCATATTACTGCTACTGCTGGACAGTATCTCGAGTCCAAACCTTTCAATATCAGTCGCCAATGATTTCTGAACAATCAGCTGCGCTAGTCCTACTGATTTTCTACATAATGCATCAGCTACCACATTTGATTTTCCTGGGTGATAACTGATCGTTCAGTCGTAGTCTTTAACCAGCTCCAACCATCGCCTCTATCTAATATTTAATTCTTTCTGGGTAAAGAAGTATTTCAAACTCTTATGATCTGTGAATATTTCACACTTATCCCCATAGAGATAAAGTCTCCATATCTTAAGGGCAAAGACAACAGCTGCTAGTTCTAAATCATGCGTTGGGTAGTTCTTCTCGTGATCTTTCAGTTGTCTAGATGCATATGATATTACTTTACGATCCTGCATTAATACAGCTCCTACTCCCAATTTAGAAGCATCTGTATAAATTACAAATTTTCCTTGATCAGTTGGCATCGTTAACACACGTGCTTCAAACAATGCTTGCTTCAGTTTGTCAAAACTATTTTGACATTCAACTGTCCAGTTATATTTCACATGTTTCCTTGTTAACGTAGTAAAGGGAACAGCTATCTTAGAGAATCCTTGGATAAATCGCCTATAATATCCAGCTAAACCCAAGAAACTCCTTATCTCTGGAACATTCTTAGGCACTGGCCAGTCGCGAACAGCTTCTACTTTAGCTGGGTCGACTTCTATTCCATCCTTAGAAATTATATGACCTAAGAACGATACTTTTTCCAACCAAAACTCGCATTTGCTGAATTTAGCAAACAACTGCTTATCTTTCAAAATCTGGAGAACTGTCCTTGAATGTTGGACATGCTCACATCTGGTCTTAGAATAGACTTAGATATCATCAATGAATACAACTACAAACTGGTCCAAAAATGGTTGAAAGACCCTATTCATTAAATCCATAAAAGCTTATGGAGAATTCGTAAGTCCAAATGGCATCACTAAGAATTCATAATGGCCATACCTAGTTTTGAAGGCTGTTTTATAAACATCAGATGCCTTAATCTTTAAGATGGTATCCAGACCTCAATCGATCTTAGAAAACACTACTGACCCTTTCAACTGGTCGAACAGATCTTCGATCCTAGGTAATGGATACTTATTCTTAATCGTCAATTTATTCAGCTCTCGATAATGTATACATAACCTCATACTCCCATCTTTTTTCTTAACAAATAAAACAGGGGCTCCCCAGGGGGATGTACTTGGTCTACCCCTTCTCCAACAGATCTTGTATCTGTTCTTTCAGTTCTTTCATTTCTGATGGAGCTAATCGGTAAGGTGGTCTAGAAATTGGAGCAGCTCCTGGAATTAGATCAATCGACAATTCCAGCTCTCTGTCTGGTGGCAGTCCCTGTATATCCTCTGGAAAAACCTCAGGGAATTCACTTACCACTTCTTCGGCTGACAGCTGGGGTCTATCAGTCGTCGCTAAGAATGATATGGGTAAGTGGTCTAGAAATTGGAGCAGCTACCTGGAATTAGATCAATCGACAATTCCAGCTCTCTGTCTGGTGGCAGTCCCTGTATATCCTCTGGAAAAACCTCAGGGAATTCACTTACCACTTCTTCGGCTGACAGCTGGGGTCTATCAGTCGTCGCTAAGAATGATATTATTCTAGGAACTCTATTAACATGTTTGGCTAAAAACTGGAATGGCTCTCCTACTGGTGGGTTAACAACTACTTTTCGTAGCTTGAAATTAATTACTACCCCATACTTAGTTAACAAATCTATTCCCAAAATCATATCAAATTCTGGCATCGGCAATGCAATCAAATCAGCAGTAATCTTATGTCCTTGAAGTTTAAGTTCTAAACTCCTAAACAACTCGTGAGATACCAGCTTCTCTCCTGATGGCACTGACACACAATAACCTATCATTACTTGCTCCGGCTGGATAAACAATTTCAAAACAAACTCTGCCGCAATGAATGAATGTGTAGCTCCTGAATCTATTAAAGCCAGAGAAGGAAATCCAGCTATCAAAATTTCACCTGTGACTACTGTCGAGTCTGGATTTGCTTGTTCAACTATCATTACATAAACGACAACGTTTCCTCCTCGCGCTACAGGAATGTTGACCCGCGTTGACAACCAGCAGGCATACAAATAACGTGATCCCACTAGCTGATACCAGATGCAACATCGAAACGAAGTCACGCCAACTAATCTAAACGCAGTCGTTTTAGCCCTCAACGCAATTACACTAACGCATCTGCTGATCACAACAAGCGCAACCAGATTTCACGCAAACGACGGCGTTTCATACCCTGCGTTACCAAAACACGCTTCGACTGGTTTTCACCACCGACCTGCTGCTAGCTCACAAAACCAGCTTTTGCCTCAAAAATCCAAAAACACGAGAGCATCCAGAATTGTTCTAACGAGGGAATTCGACCCAGAAAAAAACTCAAGCATCGAAGCAGAGATTCTAAACCACAAAATCTCTAATCAACCGATCAATTCCAACAATCAATCGTAATTATCAATTCCAGGTCTCACATTAGAGGTTGTGGAAAGACTTGTGGAAGTGAGCGTGAAGTTGCTGGTGTACGAGGATTTTTCTGGAGAAATCTGATTGAGCGTTATTGTTGTACGCTTCTGGATTTTTAGTTCCAGGGAGTCTCTGCTGTGTTTTCCGAGCCAGGAGTGATCTGGTTGCCTTGGCCGTGAGTTGCAGTGATTTGTGAGAACTCTGTTGAGGTATTTGAGGCTTGAAGGTATGAATGGAGCATATTTAACAGCTTTGAGCATGGCCATGGCTGTAATTGATGTTATGAAATCGGCTGATGTGATTCTGTGCTTTTACGTGATACAGTTTGTTGAATTGTTTGAGTTGTACCTTCTGTTTTCACGTATTGAATTGTATGCATTGTGAATTGAATATTGATTTGGCATACATGCATACATCTTGAGCCTGATTTACAGATTGATTGATTACCTGATTGAGAGCCACGTTGTGACTGGTCGACAGATGTGTCGTGCCTGAAAAGTCCAAATCTATCATCGGAGTGGTGACTACCGGATTCGAGCGTCTACCATCATGCTGTGATGGGCTGACGGGCTCTGAAGATCACGGACCGATGATTTCCCCGATTGATACATCGTGCGGGTATAGAGGCTGATTATGATGATTTTCCAGTTGATACACTGGTCTAGCTATCCGATCCTTGATAACCCTCATGCATTTCATAGCATTGGTTTTAGCATGTTGCATGATTAGCTGTTTTGATAGCTCTTCGTACTGAGGCTTGACCTCGTATTTCTTTTCCTGATTTTGTGTTGTTTGGGTCTATGTTACCCATTTGCAGGATCTTCAGGTAACCAATCAGGACAGAGTGGAGTGCCAGCTGGTCGATCCCCATTCCCTTGAGTCCCAGTTTATTTATGTTATGTATTTAACCGGGGGATGCCACGTGTTTTATTGTATTGGGGATCTGTATTTGATTTGAGACTTGTTGTTACCTAATTTGTATGAGTTTTAGTTAACTCGTATTTTGGTTATGAATAATTTGAATGATGATTTTGAGTTCAGGCCCAAATGATTTTGAAAAATTTTTAAGCCCGATTTTACGCTTCCGTGATTGTGTGCTTAATTGTGCTATAATCTCTGTTTATTAGCACGGGGCCTGACAATCGGGGTGGTGGCAGGCCGAGTCGTCGCGCCTAAAGACCATTGAGCTGTGGTTGACGGACCCGAATATCACGGACAAATGATTTCCACCGGCTGATTGGCTGTGCGTGGTGTTTGAGGCTCAATTTTTTCCAGCTGAGTTGTTGGCCTAGATGATCGATTTTCCTTGACAGCTTCATGCATAACATTATGTGAATATTTCATGTTTCATGATTTGCTGTTTTTATGAGTGCTCTTCGTACTGAGGTTTTGACCTCGTTTCTTTTCCCTGTTTTTGGGCTGCTTGGGTCGATGATTGGCCTTTGAAGGTTTTTCAGGTAACCAGGATGGACAGAGTGGAGCTTCAGCTGGTCGATCCCCATTTTGATTTAAGTCCCAGTATGTATGATATAATGAGCCAGTGGATGTCCTGTGCCTTTATTTATGTTTGGGGATCTGTAGTTGATTGACTACTTGTTATTTACCTATTTTGTTGTTGAGTTTTGAGTTGACTCCTTATTTTTATATAAGATTAATTTGAATAATAAATTGGATCAGGCCCGAAATTCGAAAATTTTTAGCCCATATTTTGAATGTGCGGTATTATTATAATTAAATGAGTATTTAATATGTGATTAGTGCACCAGGCCTGACAGTTGAGCTGGGTGAGTTGTTAGCTCTCAGCTCTGTTCTGTTGAAATTTTCCCTTAGCTGGTAGGACAGTAGACTTGCACGGGATGTTGGTGCTATGTTCTTGTCCTCGTGCTATCTGTTGAGGTAGTTGTTGACATACAATGGTGGTTCTGGATCCCGTTTCCCGGGGGCGCAGCGGAAATCAAAAATTGCCCCGAGAAACGTTCAATACAATTCTATAAACATTCATAGGGTGTTCATAGAATCGTTACCTTGCTGGCGTCTAGGCGCCTGGCTCCGACCAGTTTCACGAGGAAACCGGCACTTCAAACGGTAGGCGGCGTTAGATTGTCAATCAGGTCCACGATCGGAATCAAGATTCCTCCATCAATATGCACTAGAAGGTCTGATGGATTCTGGCACGGACGGAAACTCCTCGTCGCGGTGATCGAAACAAGTCCGATCACGTAGAAGGCGGCACGGGGCGGCGCAAGGCGGCGGCCGATCGGCGGCGTGTGGGAGAGGGAGGGGGCGGCCAAGTGTGATGTGTGGAGACTAGGGTTGTGAGTTGTGTGTGTCTCATGGTAGCCCTAGGTCTAATTAAATAAGTGATGGGCTTGAACCGGCCCAGTGGACCTGGGGCTGTCCCAGTCCAATATATGAACATTCGGTTCAACCGCATCACCGTGGCTTCATCATAACTCCGATCGACGATCAGATCGGACCGATCTACTCAGTTTCCAAAACTGACTATTATGATGCGAAAACAATTTTTCAGACCACCTAGACCAAAATGACAGTTATGCACCTCAACTTTGGGAAATCGCAATTTGACCCCCTATTATGATGCGAAAACAATTTTTCAGACCACCTAGACCAAAATGACAGTTATGCACCTCAACTTTGGGAAATCGCAATTTGACCCCTGTTGACTTTTAGGAAGTCGCACTCCCTAAAATCCTTTTCCTATGCTCAACACATTGAGCTTAGTTTCCGTGCGGGAATCTTGAATCCAGTACTTGTGTGACCCTCAATGGTTCAGGGATACGGCTAGCCGTGGGCCCACAGCCATTGTGGCACCGAAATCACAATTTCGGACTTGCCCAACGGATCATGGTAAAGAGCCTAGCAACATCGCCCCATGATCCCCTAGGTATCAGTGATAGTGCCTGCAAGAACCAGTTGGTCGTGGTTAGCGACAGTACGGTCCTTTCAACACATATATCCCGATCAGATCAACGACCATTGGTAAATCGAGAGTCGCTAGAGATCCGATAGCCATGCATACATTTTGGAGATCAAATAGTGACATCACATGTGTAACTAGGTAAACCCAATTACCTAAAACATATCCAGTACTCTGGCCAGAGATTTATACACTATTATCCCCTCAGATAGCATAGGATATCAACGCATGAAAGGGAGCGGTGAATCCTCGACAACGAAGCATCGACTCCTACATGCATCGGGACCTCACCCAATCCCGCCGCCTAATGACCCCAAGTGAGTCGGAAAACGGGTCAAAGTGAGGCGCCTATCATATAGAGTCTCAATAACGTGTCGAGTAGTGAGGACTAATCAGTACAACCAAGACCTCGGACTTATCCACTCGACAAATGGTAACCACTTGGAAAGTCCGAACGAGGGTATTTCGATAGATCACCAGGTCACTA
>KV001741.1:36631-63997 GCA_001598015.1 Dorcoceras hygrometricum | reverse complement strand
CACACGTGTCATACTCTCTATCTCCTCATCAGTCTTCGGATACATAGACCTAGATAGAGTGACCCCGTGGAACATAGGTAGGTTTCCTCTCTTGGACTCTTCCATAGAGAACCGCTTAAGTATGGTATCGATGTAGGTAGCTTGGGTGAGTCCGAGCATCCGTTTCGATCTATCCCGATAGATCTGTATTCCAAGAATATAGGATGCTTCACCCATGTCCTTCATCGAAAATCTACTAGACCAGACTTTAGTTGACTGCAGCATTCCTACATCATTCCCAATGAGTAGAATGTCATCAACGTAAAGTACAAGGAATGTCACAGCACTTTTAACTACCTTCTTATATACACATGGCTCCTCGGGATTTTTGATGAAACCAAATTCCTTAATTTTTTCATCGAATCTCAGGTTCCAACTCCTCGATGCTTGTTTGAGACCGTAGATCGATCTCTGAAGTTTGCATACCTTATGCTCACTTCCTACAGATGTGAAACCCTCTGGCTGCGTCATAAAGATCTCTTCCTTAATGTTTCCATTAAGGAACGAAATTTTCACATCCATTTGCCATATCTCATAGCCGTACCATGCGGCTATGGCCAGTAAGATTCTAATTGACTTGAACATTGCGACTGGTGAGAAGGTTTCATCATTGTAAACAACTTGCCTTTGAGTGTAACCTTTCGCGACCAGTCGTGCCTTGTAGGTCATTACCTTACCATCAGGCCCAAGTTTCCTCTTGTATACCCATTTACACCCAATAGGAACAATTCCTCCGGGAGGATTAACAAGGGTCCAAACATGGTTCGCATGCATTGAGTCAAATTCAGACTGCATTGCTTCAAGCCACAAATTAGAATCAGCATCGGAAATTGCCTCCTTGAAAGTCCTTGGATCACATCCAACAACTTGATCACCTTGATCATCTTCAAGGAGGAAACCATATCTTTCAGGAGCCCTAGGAACCCTTTCGGATCTCCTAGGTGCGACCATTTCTGGTACTGGCTCTAGAGACGCAAGAGATTCACTCGGTACTTCAGTTGGTTCTCGAACCTCTTCGAGTTCTACTATTTTGCCCTTTCTATCAAGTAGAAATTCCCTTTCCATAAGGTGGCATTTCTAGAAACAAACACTTTTGTTTCACTTGGATAGTAGAAGTAGTATCCAATGGAATTATTTGGATACCCAACGAAGTAACATAAGATGGATCTCGTATCCAGCTTATCTCCCACTGTCTGCTTCACGTAAGCAGGACATCCCCAAATTCTCATGTATGAGTATTTGTGTGGTTTGCCCATCCATATCTCATATGGAGTCTTATCCGCTGCCTTGGTGTGGCATTGTTCCACAACATTACCGCCGTTTCGAGTCACTTGGATAGTAGAAGTAGTATCCAATGGAATTATTTGGATACCCAACGAAGTAACATAAGATGGATCTCGTATCCAGCTTATCTCCCACTGTCTGCTTCACGTAAGCAGGACATCCCCAAATTCTCATGTATGAGTATTTGTGTGGTTTGCCCATCCATATCTCATATGGAGTCTTATCCGCTGCCTTGGTGTGGACATTGTTCCACAACATTACCGCCGTTTCGAGTGCATAGCCCCAAAACGAGGTAGGAAGCTCAGTGAAACTCATCATAGATCGAACCATGTCCATCAAGGTTCGATTACGACGCTCCGCTACACCATTGAGCTGTGGTGTGGTCGGAGGGGTCCACTGCGAGAGAATCCCATTCTCTTTAAGATAGTATTGAAATTCAGCACTTAAGTATTCACCACCTCGATCGGATCGAAGTGCTTTAATACTTTTGCCTAATTGATTTTCTACTTCAGCCTTGAATTCTTTGAACCTTTCAAAAGATTCAGACTTGTGCTTCATTAAGTACAAGTATCCATACCTAGAGTAATCGTCAGTAAAGGTGATGAAGTATGTGTGACCGTACTTAGTACTGATGCTAAGTGGGCCACACACATCAGTATGGATCAAATCCAATAGGCCTTGGGTACGTTCAGGCTTGACCTTGAAGGGTTGTTTAGTCATCTTTCCTTTGAGACAAGACTCACAAGTCGGTAGGGAGTTAATGTCTGACAAATCAAACATGTCACTCCTAACTAACTTGTTCATCCTTCTTAGAGAAATATGACCTAGCCTAGCGTGCCAAAGTTGTGCTGGGTTCAAGCTATCGTGTTTCCTTTTAATGGTTGTTGTATGTGTTTCCACATCGCGAGTTGGAACTTCTCTCAATATAGAACATACCTTTTGTAGTTCGCAACTGCTCGAGGTAATCCTTACAGTTCCTCCTCCAATGTCCAGGCTTCTGACAGTAGTGGCAAACTCCCTCAGATTTCTTCGGCCTTGAAGTCCTTGCCTTGGGCGTCTTGGTGGGCTTTTTCTCCTTCGTAGGGGAAGAACGTTTCTTACCCTTTCGTCTAGGCCCCTTCTTCGCAGAGGAAGGAGAGCCCATAAGGAGGACGGGCTTGTCCTTCTTTATGGTCCCCTCGAACACTACAAGTATGTTCACCATCTCTTCAAGGGTGGCTTCCAGCTTGTTCATGTTAAAGTTGACCACAAAGGGGTCGAATGCAGCGGGGAGTGAGAGGAGAAGCAAATCCACAGACAGCTCATGTGGAAGTGTGATATCAAGGCCCACCAACTTTTCAATGAGCCCAATCATACGAACCCTATGCTTGTAGATCGAAGTCCCATCGCGCATGTGGCTCGTCATAAGCTCCTTGACAGTGGTGAACCTCTCATGTCGAGAGTTCTCCCCATACAGTTCCTTGAGATGAAGATGTATGTCAGCAGCATACACCGTCTTCTCGAAACGCCGTTGCATTTCGTTGGACATCGATGCCATCATATAGCATCGAGTCTCAAGCTCGTCATCCCACCATTTGTTAAGCGTAGTCAGCTCCTCAGGGCTAATGTTGGCAGGGGCTTCTTTAGGATGGATCTTCACTAACGTGTAGAGAAGTTTCTCCAAAGCCAATACAATATTTATGTTTCGAAGCCAGTCTTGGTAGTTCAGACCAGTGAACTTGTTGCTATCCAGTATAGCAGCAAGTGGATTTTTGATCGAAGACATTTTATAAGCAGTATATACTGAAGAAAAACATACATGCATTACTAACTATATATGAAAAACGCTAAGACATAAAACAAGGTCATTTAGTTTTATAAATTACCCTCCCACTATTTTAACGATTTCACCACCCTCTAATGAAATCGGGAAACCAAGTTTCCTTAGTGGGTACAAAGAGTCCAATTGAGTGATCATGGTCTCGAATAATATCAGCCAACCATGACCCCCAAAAGGTAGAACCCAATTGCAACCGGTGCAACCTCCATGTATTTTACCTCACGTCCAGTAAGGGCCCAATAATATGACGCCGTTTACTATCACGTGTCAAGATGTCCCATAAATGTTGAGTCGTGAAAGACGGCCCCCTTAACGTCCCCAATAATATTAGCAAACGTTAAAGGGAGTTCCAATCGACTCACAACAATTATCAATGGCGTGGACAGCTTTCCGGCATACATAACCCCCTCAATAATATGAGCTGGACCATGTATGCGGATAGAATCGGCGTACACCCATTGTTGATGGAAGGTAGGGGTATTTAAACAGATTTAAATTCCCTTTAGTTTATCGAATAAACTTTTAATCTTGATATTAGTTTTAAATCGTATTAAAAACGAGGGATTTTATTTTCGAAAATTTGGTCTCATGCAATTTTAAATCACAATTTAAAAACATGCGGATTCAACATATATCAAATATATAAAACTTTGGGATGATCGATCGCGAGAGCTATGCGGTCCGTGGTTGCCAGCCACGGACCTGGGTTCAGTCCTAGGTGAAATGCAATATGCAATGCAATCCTATTACAATTGCTTCCGGTTTTACAGATCTTCGGTCTTCAATATCTTTGATCGTCATCTCCACCGTCTTCAATTATCCTCCCAATAAATATAGTAATTTACATTTAAATTTCCATGACAAGTAAGGGATACAAATTTTTAGGGGTGAGAACGGGCCACAAACAGACCCACTTTATGATATCAACAATATATTACAACCGAAATCGCAAAACCTAAAGCATACACCAAACACGTTGGGCACGGATCTCGATCATCCCAAACATGCAATCAATCTAATTAATATGCATAAATTTAAATAATCAAATTATTTATTACCCACAAAATCATATTTTAATTATAAATCGCATTTTGTCGATAAAATCATATTTTAATCAACAAAATCATATTTTAATTATAAAATCATATTTCATAACTAAAATCATATTTTGCAATTTTAATTGCATCATATTGGGCTTAAAACAATTATATGCCCAAAATCTCAAAAATTTCAAAATCGACCAAAATTGGCCCAATTCATATTTTAATTATAAATCGCATTTTGTCGATAAAATCATATTTTAATCAACAAAATCATATTTTAATTATAAAATCATATTTCATAACTAAAATCATATTTTGCAATTTTAATTGCATCATATTGGGCTTAAAACAATTATATGCCCAAAATCTCAAAAATTTCAAAATCGACCAAAATTGGCCCAATATCGAATATTGGCCCAAACACCCCTCGGGCCGTCCGGGACAGGCCCGAAAATCCAAGGAGTCGAAAAACAGCATCGCAACGCCGCCTCGGGTACGCCGGCTTGCGGCCGCTACAGTACCTGCGTTCGGCTGCTACAGTACCTGCGTTCGGCCGCTACAGTCCCTGCGTTCGGCCGCTACAGTGCCTGCGTTCGGCCGCTACAGTGCCTGCGTGCGGTCGCTACAGTGCCTGCATGCGGCCGCTACAGTACCTCCGTGCGGATGCTACAGTTCCGGCGACCAAAAAATTTTTATTTTTTTTTATTTTTGAAAAATCGAAATCTGATGCAATAAGGCACAAACATGTATTGAAGGATCCGAGCATTGGCTCTGATACCACTGTTGGCATACAATGGAGGATCCGGATCCCGTTTCCCGGGGGCGCAGCGGAAACAAAAAATTGCCCTGAGAAACATTCAAATACAATTCTATAAACATTCATAGGGTGTTCATTGAATCGTTACCTTGCTGGCATCTAGGCGCCTGGCTCCGACCAGTTTCACGAGGAAACCGGCACTTAAAACTGTAGGCGGCGGTAGATCGTCAATCAGGTCCACAACCGGAATCAAGATTCCTCCGTCAATCTGCACTAGAAGACCTGACGGATTCAGGCACGAACGGAAACTCCTCATCACGGTGATCGAAACAAGTCCGATCACGTAGAAGGCGGCACACGGCGGCGGCACGGGGCGGCGCAAGGCGGCGGCCGATCGACGGCGTGTGGGAGAGGGAGGGGGCGGCCAAGTGTGATGTGTGGAGGCTAGGGTTGTGAGTTGTGTGTGTCTCATGGTAGCCCTAGGTCTAATTAAATAATTGATGGGCTTGAACCGGCCCAATGGACCTGGGGCGGGCCCAGTCCAATATATGAACATTCGGTTCAACCGCATCACCGTGGATTCATCATAACTCCGATCGACGATCAGATCGGACCGATCGACTCAGTTTCCAAAACTGACTATTATGATGCGAAAACAATTTTTCAGACCACCTAGACCAAAATGACAGTTATGGCCCTCAACTTTGGGAAATCGTAATTTGACCCCTGTTGACTTTTAGGAAGTCTCACTCCCTAAAATCCTCTTCCTATGCTCAACACATTGAGCTTAGTTTCCGTGCGGGAATCATGAATCCAGTACTTGTGTGACCCTCAATGGTTCAGGGATACAGCTAGCCGTGGGCCCACAGCCATTGTGGCTCCAAAATCACAATTTCGGACTTGCCCAACGGATCATGGTAAAGCGCCTAGCAACATCGCCCCATAGTCCCCTAGGTATCAGTGATAGTGCCTGCAAGAACCAGTTGGTCGTGGTTAGCGTACAGTACGGTCCTTTCAACACATATATCCCGATCATATCAACGACCATTGGTAAATCGAGAGTCGCTAGAGATCCGATAGCCATGCATACATCTTGAAGATCAAATAGTGACATCACGTGTGTAACTAGGTAAACCCATTTACCTAAAACACATCCAGTACTCTGGCCAGAGATTTATACACTATTATCCCCTCAGATAGCATAGGATATCCACGCATGAGAGCGAGCGGTGAATCCTCGACAACGAAGCATCGACTCCTACATGCATCGGCTCAGAACATCACAATGTTCCCTACCAATGAAACATGGTACTTCACATCGCAGATGCTAGTCTCAAGCTCGGGCGGCCTTATCCTCATTTTGACGGTCCAATCGACTAGGAACGAATTCAGAATGCACAGTGACTATTAGATGTGTTTCATGATAGCCATCATATCCACTATCACATCTAACATACAATATGGTGCATTCTAGGTCTTTGTCCAACACAATTGTTAACATCATATAACATAATGAAAATAAAGAACGCCATAAAGAAATGCGAATGACATATATAAAGACTGTCATATACAAGAGTCAATAAAAACACACACGCCACAAGTTGGCTAGTTGGGCATCTACTCTAATAGTAGTAGCCGCGGGAGGTTGAGGTACGAGTGAGCTCATACTAGCAGCTTTAACATCAGCTTGAGAATATTTCTATTCGTGTGTGAGCTGCTGTGATTTGTGTGCTTAATTTCTTATGCATTATATGCATCATTATGAGTATGATTCTGCTTGGCATTCACGCATAGAAAATTGAGCCTACATTCTTTGAGACCCGATAATCGCTGAGTCGTGATTTGCCGGCTGAGTCGTCGTGTTGAGAATCCATTGTTGTCACTAAGTCATGATAGCCAGCTGCGTTGCTGTGATTTGGATTCTGATTGATTATTGAGATTTTATCGCAAAACTGAGTCGTTGTGGATTGCTTACCGATGATTCTTGGTAGCCCTCATGCATTGCACGTTTGAAATATTGCATGTCTGATATGATTGTTGCTTTATCGATGCTCTTCGTACTGAGGTTTGACCTCGTTTTATTTTTCCCTTTTTGGGCTGCTTTGGTCTGCGTTGGCCTTTTGCAGGGTCTTCAGGTAATCCAGCTGGACCGAGTGGAGCGTCGGTTGGTAGATCTCCATTTTGAGTCACAGTTATATATTATGTATTGAATTATTGAACCAGGGGATTCCCTGCGTGAATATTGTATTTGGGGGATCTGTTTTTGTTGAGATATTTGGATGCTTTCAGCATTGCTGTTGTTGTTGTTTGGATTTTGAGTTAAAATCCATATTTTGATTATGTTTCATAATTTTTAAATGATATTTCCAGTTCAGGCCCAAACGAAAAATTTTAGCATATATTTTATGCTTTCGTGTAATTGTGATTAATTGAGTAATTAATCTCTGATTTAGAGCACCGTACCTGAAATGTGTGATGTCCCGAACTAGGTAGACAAATCACGGGTAGTTCCTGTGCTGTTAGAAGTTATCAGCCTTGTCATAAGCTGATTGAGACGTACAGCTTGGAGAGGATTGTTCGTAAGGATCACTCCGTGAGCTTAGATGAATGCTCTGATCTGGTCTGAGTGCACAAACTGAGCTGGACAGTGAAAGCTGATAGTTATGCGACATCTGATATGCAATAGTGATATATCTGGTAGCGTGATCTATTGATTCGATCATCTGTTGGTGCGAAAGCTGAGTTGTGTCTTCGCGCCTAAGATGGAACAGTGTCAGGGTCTAAGATGACTGAAGACATTGTAGATGAGACCTGATCTACGAGTGTGATCTGATCTGAGGTGTGCGGTCTGATTTGGGTATGAAAACTATCCTGAATACCCAAGCTGAATTGCTGTCCGTGCTGAGCTACATGTGTGAGCTGATACAATTCAAAGTTTTGAGCCGATCTAAAGGCACTGTAGGTCAGACCGGAGAAAACTAAGTGGTTTATATATTTGACCATTGACAAATACTTAGTCATTTTTACACCTCATGACACTTATTTGCTCTCGAAAGTGTTCCAGGAAACCCTAGTTAGCACTGTTCACCCTATATATTTTTCTTCCGATTTCCAGAGTTTGGATGGTCGATTTTTGAGCAAGGGTGCTACATCTCGATGTATCTGTTCGAGAGCTTTAACCTCTTACCAATTTGGAGGTCGATAGCGACCGGAATAGAGAAGTTGATGAGAAGTTGAATTCTTTGACTTTTAGCTCTTTCCGGCTCAGTTGAGCTTCATTTGAGGTAACTGATGTTTTTAGTGTTGATTTTGGTCCTTAGATATCTTTATTTGTGCAAGATTTGAGCTTAGCCGAAGAGATTGAGCTGTACGACCATTGAGTTTAGGCCGTGAGCTGTTTGAACATGAATCTGCGTTGATTCCCATAGATGTTTTGCAGATCCGTAGCTCTCTCGATTTTTTTACCTGAGTTGGTGGCCTCGAGCTGTTGGACGAGAGCTAGGGTTTGGGCAGCGAACTTGCTGTTTCAACTGTGAGCTTGGAGAGGCTCTGTGGTAAGATTTCAGTAAAGGTACGAACTGAGCTTATATTTACAGCTTTGAGATAAGAATATGAACATGTATGACTGTGAGCAGAATTGCCTTAGCCTTGTCGAGTGTATGTTGCATGTGGTAACCTGCTAGGCTTGTGCGGAGTTGTCGAGCTATTATTCCTATGTTATGCATGCTGTGTTTATGATTTCTACGTGCTGAGTTGCCTTGACTGATATGTGTGTGTTGTTGTGTTGTGGCTGCGAGCGGAGTGTCTTAGCCTAGTATCGCATGGTAGAGCCTGAATTGTGCTGTTTTATACCTGCATGTGATTTTATACAACTGTTTTGATTATGATGTTTTGTGATATATGTTCATGTTTCTATTGTAATTCCATACACGCATTCATATTGAGCTTGAATTCCTTGAGACCGAATGCATCCGGGATTCTGGGGTTGGTCGATAGAGTCTATCGCGCCTAGAAAATCAAACTCTTTCACAGAGTTGTGATTTTCCTGCAGAGGTTTATGTGCCTCTATTTTCGATTATTCTTGATAGCCCTCACGCATTACATGACATGATATGTTCCATGTGTATCTGATACTGATGTTTGACCTCGTTTGTTTCCTTTGGGGCTGCTTTGGTCGTCTGTTTCACCATTGCAGGAGTTTCAGGCAGATCAGCTGGACTGAGAGATGCGTCAGCTGGTGAAGCCCCTTAGGCGAGTTTGATTTCCCAATTATGTATAGTTTATATTCAATCCTTACAAGTGTATGCCTGTGTGTCTGCATTGTAGATTTTTAACCATGGATTGAATATACGTATACTGTTGTTATTATTGAGGTTTTATGGATTGAATTTTGAGTTAAAGTCTGTATTTTGAGTATTAAATACTTTGAAGAATTATCTTTAGTTCAGGACAAATAAAAATTTTAATCAATTTTAAGCTTCCGCATGTTTGTGTGCTTTTTGATGTATTAAGATCACTGGGCCTCACCTTGAATGCACTATACTGTATGTTAGATGTGATAGTGGATTTGATTGTTATCATAAAACACATTTAATAGTTACTGTGTGTTCTAAACGAGTTCCTAGTCGATTGGGCCGTCCAAAAGAGGATAAGGTCCGCCCGATCTTGAGACTAGCATCTGCGATGCAAAGTACCATGTTTCATTGGTAGGGAACATAGTGATGTTCTGAGCAGCAAGATGGATAGTGATCTGGTGAGCTATCGAGCTACCCTCGTTCGGACTTTCCAAGTGGTTATCATTTGTCGAGTGGATTATTTCCAAGGTCTTGATTGTACAGATTTGTCTTACTACTCGAAACAACATTGAGACTCTACATGATAGGTGCCTCACTTTGACCCATTTACCGACTCAGTTGGGGTCATCAGGTGGCGGGATTGGGTGAGGTCCCGATGCATGTAGGAGTCGATGCTTCGTTGTCGAGGATTCACCGTTCGCCATTGTGCGTGGATATCCTATGCTATCTGAGGAGATAATAGTTTGACAAATCTCTGGCCAGAGTACTAGTTGTGTTTTAGGTTAATGGGTTTACATAGTAGCACATGCAATGTCACTATTTGATAACCAAGATGTATGCATGGCTATCAAATCTCTAGTGACTCTCGATTTACCAATGGTCGCTGATTCAGTCGTGATATTTGAGCTAAAAGGACCGTACTCTACGCTAACCATGACAAAATGGTTCTTGTAGGTACTATCTGTGATACCTATGGGATCATGGGACGATGTTTGTAGACTACTTACAAGGAGTTGTGAGCTCACGGGTAGCTGTATCCCTGAACCATTGAGGGTCGCACAAGTACTGGGTTCTCAATTCTCGTACGAAAATGGTACTCAAAATGTTGAGTATAGTAGGACGAAGGATGGAAGTATGACTTCCTAAATTGGCTGGCTAAGTTTCAGACCCCGTGCTAATTACTCACAATTAACACTAAATAAACGCATAGACACGGAAGCATAAAATCAGGGCTTAAAAATTTTTCGAAATCATTTGGGCCCGAACGTGAAAACATACATCCAAAATATCGATAATCAAAATATTAGTTAACTCAAACTTATACAATCAGGTAACAACAACAATTCAAATCGAATACAGATCCCCAATACACAAAAACGCGGGGCATCCCCCGGTTCAGTACATATCATATATATAACTGGGACTCATGGGAAAGGGGATAGACCAGCTGAACCTCCACCCTGTCCAGCCTGGCTACCTGAAGATCCTGCAAATGGGTAATGCAGACCCAAGACACAAAAGAAGGAAAACAAATACTAGGTCAAGCCTCAGTACGAAGAGCTATCAAAACAGCTAAACATGCAACATGCTATATCAATGTCATTAATGCATGAGGGCTATCAAAGAATCGGATAGCTAGACCAGTCCATCAACTGGCAACTCAAATCAAGCCTCTATACCACGCACATCCAATCAGCCGGTGGAAATCATCGGTCCGTGATCATCGGGGCCCGTCAGCCCATCACATCTCGGTGGTAGACACTCGAATCCGAATTCGGTAGTCACCACTCCGATGATAGCGTTGGACTTTTCAGGCACGACTCATCAGTCGGCCAGTCACAACGTGGCACCCAATCAGGTCATCAAATCAATCTGTCAAAGGCTCATCGATCGGGATTATGATGAAGCCACAATGATGGATTTCAAACCAATGTTCCCTGGGCCTGGGGCATGACCTAGTTTAAGCCCATAAAATATCAATAAATAGGGGCCTAACGGGAGCTTATCATTTGTACCAAATTGTATTGACAACTTCCATATCTCCCCTCCCTCCACTCTCGCCCTCCTCCTGCCGCCGTCACCGCCCGCCGCTGACGCCGCACCATCGCAATCGCCGCCCTCCGTCGATGCCGCACCGTCGCCGTGTCGCCAACCGCCAACGTCGCGCTGCCGCCACCACAGGAATTCATTCCGACCGTCTCAGTGTGAAGATTCCCTTCATGAAATCTTCACTGGTTTTATATTGCAAACCATTGAAGGAACTGAGATTCCGATCATGGATCGGATTAGACGATTGGAGCTGTTCAATCGTTGAAGGGATATATCTCTTTGACGAATAGTCGGAGCCGGGCGCCAAGTCGGCAAAGGTAAATACTCTAAACATCCTGTTTAGATGTTTTATTCTTTTGTGTATGACCGTTGAATAAATAACATTGTTTGGGATTTGAATATCTTATTTATGTCAATTATTGGATTAATTTAATAAATAACATAGTTTGGGATGATCGAGTGTGAGGACTGGAATTATCAGATGGTCATTATCGAGTTAATCAGATCGGAGTTGTGACGCCCAAACCCAAAAGAGTCAACGAATTGGAGTAAAAAGATTAAAGCGCAAAGAGACATGGCTAAAAGAACAAATTGGAAGATGTATTTACTTCCAAGACCCGAATTTTTCGAACAGTTAATACAAGAAAAAAGTAAGGTTAGCTTAGAAGTACAAAAATTTCGTTCGGATTACAACAGGACATTACAACTACTTGAATTCTATATGAATCCATTATTGTTGTAATATATATTAATAAGTTCTGAAAAGATCAAAAACAACAACACGGAAACGCTGGCCCTCAATAAACACACACGCCCCCAAGCTGGTTCAGCTCGCACCTCTCGCCTTGCCCCTGAGCTGCCTCACCTACACAAGGAAAACTAATGAGCCTAGAGGCTCAACAAGTATAACTGAGAATAACAAGATCACATAATACAAGCATAACTATACATTGGCTAAAGATATAATTTAATGGAAGTCAGCTTAAGCTCAAATCATTCTCATAAAACTCGGATAGGGATATCAACCTAGATCGCACTTATTTTCTTTGTGACTTATTACCTAGAAGCTCTCCTTATGTCCTGGCGCTTGATCAAGCTAACATCTGAATTCAAGAATTGGGGAAATAAATCCCAACTTTGCTGTGAAAGGGATTATAGTTTGCTAACCATAATCTTGTCCCCTTCCTTGTGAAGGGGCACTCTGGTCCGTCAACTAGCTCACTAACCCTTCCTGTGGACCGTCAGTCATCTGTGACATAAATCCCTTAAAATTGAAATTCACTTCCTTTAAAATGATGAAATATCTTTTAAACAATGCTCTTGATCGGAGACCAATCACTAATTGGTGGTGTTCACTTCTTTAAAACTCACATAGCTTTTAAAACCTCCCTGAGCGTACAGCTGGGCTGTGAGCTTGTGGTGACTGAAAACCAGCTTGGGTGAATAATTGAAGAAACAGAGTGTCAAGGAGTTAACAATGATCTCAATAAAGAGTATTGGATTATGGATTACTGGTATTGAAATGTTGCCATAAAATCTGTTCAATAAAAGTGAAGAGCTGAACTAAAGAAAAGGTAGTCCAGCACGGAAGCAAGATGGATCAGCTCGCGACTGGGTAGTTGTTAGGATAAAATTTATTTGTTTTGGTGATAACAAAATAGGAGTAGTTGCTACTAGAAAATCAGCCGGTGATTTTATCAGGAGAACATTTTCAGTCGACGGGTTGATTTTCAGCAGTTGGTATATTCGGAGGATTTCAGCATATGGAAGAATTCAGCAGATCAGTCGTTGGTTTGTTTTCAGCAGGTAGTTTTTCAGAGGTAACCAACAGATAGATTCTTCCAGGGGAAATCAGCAGTTGTATTAGTTTCAGTGACGCAAGCATTTGAGAGTTAGCATGTTTTGTGAAGAAGTGCAAAACGACAGCGTTTGGATTTTTCAAAACGACAGCGTTCAAATAATTTGAAAAGACAGCGTATTGATCTAGCGCTATAATCTCAGTCGTTGGAGTTTGCGTTGATAATTCAGCAGATGGATACAATAAGATTCAGCAGATGGATACAGTGAGATTCAGTAGATGGCTACAGTAAGATTCAGCAGATGGCTACAGTATTCTTTTGATCCAATCGCTGTTTCTCTTAATCAATTGCAACCAGCTCATACATTATAAGAGGGAGATATTCCATGCGATCAGCTGGTGCATATTTTCAGTCGTTGAAGCCATCAGCCATTGCATATCTTTCAGAGGCTCAAGTAATCAGTTGTTGCATAATCACTCGCTCGATTCAAACGTTCATATCAGAGGAAATCAAAGGTGGAGATTGAATCGTACATGTGCTTTAAATGAGGAGACAATTTCAGTACTATGTTAGGTATATAGTACACTATATCAGAGGGCGGTTCACGGCGTTTGCACAAATATGGAAAGAAGCCAAATTTGCTCTGACATAGTGCGACTTGCATCTTGGTGGAGCATGATTTACGGCATACAAATTGATAGAAATTCAAAAGGAGATTTTGTTGCCTTTGAAGAAATTAATGACCGTTGAGATCGAAGACTATAAATAGCAGAAGTTTGGATTGAAGAACCATCTTACGTTCGCTATTGTTTACTTGCCGTTACTCTGCTGATTTTGATTCTCAACCTTTCTTGAGCTTATACTCTACATAAGCCATATTCACAAAAGCTCAAACACTCGAAGAACAAAACCGTTGATCTTGATAAGATAAACCTTCGAGTCATATTCTGGTTCACTTGTTGAATCGCGTTTCACGTTTTAGAAACCAGAAGATTTTACAGTCTCAATAGTGTTGTATCACATTGTTATATTCATTTGAGTCTGTAACAAACGTGCTCCTTAAAATCCGTTCAAAAATATTTTTCATCACTTGTATTCAGCAGCTGAGACTGCTTGTTGTTTGTGGATTGCTAGGAGTTCACCTTGAGCGAGGCTCGGTGATCGGGTGTGTGCAGAAGACCTGTACAAATCAAATCTTCTAGTGAAACCTTCCTGAAAGGAAGAAGGGGAGACGTAGGATATTTATATCCGAACTTCCAGAAACAAATTCTCGACCCTTGCTCTTTACTTTACGCTTTTACTTTTTTCTTGTGTTAATCTGTTCACAAATCAATTGGCCTCTTTCCACACATTCTTGTTGGCCAAGAGATTTGATTAAACAGAGATCCTTAAATCTGGTAACTCGGATTTAAGTTAAGCAGTGCTTGTAAAACTTGTTTTAAAAGGTTTCGAAAATTTGAAAATACCAAGAGTTCATTCAACCCCCCCTTCTGAACTCTTGCAACTGTTTTTCGAACCACATTGATTGTATTTGGGACTATCAGTAGTCATCTCGGGTAGAAAGGTTAAACATTTTCAAATCAGTTTTGGATATCTCATCTCAACTAGTGGGTACTGTACCAGCACGAGATAAATAAACTCAGTTGGAGGGTATTGTACCAGCACAGACAATCTCTAATGAGATCAGCTCATTTTATCCAATCTGAACATAAATCCCGATCAAACCAGCACCGTCTATCCGTTCAGAGACATGCAACTCCATAGAACACCGGAACTAATTAGCATTTTCATGGTTCCAAACGTAAACTCGAACCTTTATAGCTCAGTGTTTTTTAAAACACAATCTCGTTCTTGATGAAAAAATACTGATGAGTTTTTGTTAAACCTTTGAACATCACTGCTGTGAACACATAATATTCATACTTCAAACCTTTTGAAATAACCGTGAACACGAATTGAACTGAAACTTACACATGCATCAGGCAAGCAATGAACAGGAACAAAGAAACAATATATGTTTTACAGATGCAGCAAGGAATCAGCTTTACTTGCCTTAACTTCGAAACACGAAGAACAGAGGACCTTGGTTGAACGTCACCACGAGCACAAGCTGTCGAGCTTCTAAGTATTTTGAGAACTGAAGTTTTTCTTTCGTGAAAGTGAGATATAACTCTCAAAATATCATTTTGTAAGAAGCACCATGAGTAGTAGGTATATAGTACGGAAAGAGGCATGGGTCACCTAACCAACTCACATAATTTACCAAAAACCCCCTACTACAACTTTAAATTTTGAAATCTACCACAAGAGTTTATTGAAAATTGAACTCACTAATCGAAAGAATTTTATATAAAATAATTTGTAACTCGGGGTTGTGCTTGAGGCTCGTCCTTCTGGAAACCTTCTGGACCGTGCTTCTTAGCCGGAAGATGAGAAATCATGCCCATGAAGGGCATGATGCGCTTTGGCCGGAAGTGCAAGCTCAGTCCGAAGTTTATTGGGCGATTTGAAATTCTGGAGAGGGTTGTTATGTTGGCATATCGAGTAGCACTCCCACCCAGTCTGTCAGCGGTGCATAACGTATTTCACATTTAGA
This sequence comes from Dorcoceras hygrometricum, assembly GCA_001598015.1. Classification (NCBI taxonomy): domain Eukaryota; kingdom Viridiplantae; phylum Streptophyta; class Magnoliopsida; order Lamiales; family Gesneriaceae; genus Dorcoceras; species Dorcoceras hygrometricum. Next base: position 48,316 of record KV001741.1, on the reverse strand, counting down.
TGCTGCGGAAGTACGTCCCAAACCCATCGCATGTGTTGGATTTAGAGCCGCTTCAGTTAGCACAAGACCTATCATTTGAGAGCGGCCGGTTCAGATCTTGGATAGAGAGGAGAGGAGACTTAGAGCATGGAGTATTCCGATGGTCAAGGTCCGGTGGTAGAATCACTCAGAGGATGAGGATACCTGAGTGACGCCGATATACGGACGCGCTACTCAGACCTTTCGGTAAGTAATCTAATTTCCGGACGAAATTTCTATAGGGGGGAGTTGTAACGCCCAAAAATCCTAATTACATGGAAATGAGTGCATGACTAGGAGGAAAATTATTTTAGAAAATTATATGCTATTCTATGTGATTTCATGATGGTTTTAATGTTGCATGATATGCATGTCATGTTTTTTTAGCCTTTTCGAGTTTCGGACGCGTGGACGAGACTAAGGACGACCGAGATGAAAATTATTTGAAAGTTTTAAGCCCTCATACTTTTAGAACAAATTTTATTATCTTTAGATAGCAATTTCCGAAAAATGGGGTTTTGATGTATATTGGTTGAGAGTACCTGTTTTTCACATATATAGGCTGTTTTAATGGACTTTCTTTCATTTTAAAATTTAGGAGGCTACATATTATGAAATTTAAGATTTTAAAGTCTATCTTTAGAGTTTTATTCAACATTTTAAATTAGTGGAAGGTTAGGATTGGAAACTCCATTATTTTCTTAATTACATAGGAGGGGTCATTTTTGGCACAACTCATTTCCCCCTCCACTCAAAATTCGAAAACCCTAATCCTCCCCCACTCTCCAAGCCGCCTCATGTCACCCACTCCCCTTGTGCACGAAAATACTTCAAGTTTTGGGTGTAATTCAAGGTGGTTTGTCCACGATCTCGCGTTCCCCTGTCAGGCCCCGTGCTAATTACTCAAGATAATAGCACAATTAAGCACATAATCACGGAAGCGAAAAATAGGGCTTAAAAATTTTCGAAATAATTTAGGCCTGAACTTAAAATCATACATTCAAAATATTCATAATCAAAATACGAGTTAACTCAAACTAAAATAAAACAGGTAACATAACTATCAATTCAAATACAGATCCCCAAAAATACATAAGACACGGGGCATCCCGCGGGTTCGATACATAAATAAAATAACTGGGACTCATGGAAATGGGGATCGACCAGCTGAACCTCCACTCTGTCCAGCTTGGTTACCTGAAGATCCTGCAAATGGGTGACGCAGACCCAAACAACACAAAAGCAGGAAACAAATACGAGGTCAAGCCTCAGTACGAGGAGCTAATCAAAACAGCTAATCATGGAACATGCTATGAGTCAATGCTATGAATGCATGAGGGCTATCAAGGATCGGATAGCTAGACCAGTGTATCAACTGGAAAATCAATCAGTCAAGCCTCTATACCACGTACAGCAAGTCAGCCGGTGGAAATCATCGGTCCGTGATCTTCAGGGTCCGTCAACCCATCACAGCTTGGTGGTAGACACTCGAATCCGGTCGTCACCACTCCGATGATAGCGTTGGACTTTTCAGGAACAACAAGTCAGTCGGCCAGTCACAACGTGGCTCTCAATCAGGTCATCAATCAATCTATCAGGCTCAATATGTATGCATGAATTCCAATTCAATAATCAATTCACAATGCATACAATTCATTACCTGAAACAGAATATAGGACTCCATCAATTTCACAAACTGTAACACGTATAATCATAGAATTCACATCAGCAGATCCATAACATCGATCACAGCCATGTTCCCGCTCAAAGATGTTAAATCTGCTCAATTCGTACCTTCAACATCTGATTCTACCTCAACAGATTAGGAATAGGGCACAGCAATCACCACCCTTGGCAACAGACTTCTCTGGAACTCAAATCTGTACAAGGCATCTCATTCTTAGTTCATATCTAACTCAGACCTGAATTTCATGTATATAATTTCCTACGGTCAAGAACTCGGATCCAGTTCTACTTCTAAACAAAGCACTAGTAATCGTTACTAAGCTTAGATCAGTAGGAAATCCTTACCCAAAAGTCGAAACCAGCTGAAGAACTATTGGGTTCCACTGGGCAGAGAAATCGAGCAACTTTGCGATCCTCTCCAAAGTCGTTCTACAGCCTCAACTGGGTATCAATCTAAAGAGCAAGTCTCAGGGATTCTAGTGCCATCGAAATCGCTCAAATCATCGGCGAAGAACGGCGGAAATCTAAGGAAGATATGTTCGGGTGAACAGTAGCTCAAAGAGGGTTTGAAAGTTGGAGATAAGAAATATCGAGTTCAGAATATTTCTAAGTGTCGATCAACACTTCTATATAAATATCTCTCAAATCCAACGTCTGCTGATGACAAAATAATCAGTCGTCGTGAACAGTAGAAATCTTCTAACAAAACCAGTCGTTGCACACAACAAAACCAGACGCAACAATCAATCGATGTATTCTCAAAAGAACATCAAAACGACACCGTTCCAACTAACTCAAACGACGTCGCAGATCTTCACCAGCTGACAACATATATCTCTTGTGAAGCAACCAAAAGTTAGTAACAGATCTCTACAAAATCAGTCGACTGGTTACGCAAAACAAGCCAAAACGACGACGCGTCAAATAATCCAAACGATGTCGTAGCATTCCACCAGCTGGTACCAAATTCCTATGAAAAACCAGCAGCTGGTTTCGCTATCAATTGTGCCAACAGCTGGTCACCCAGTCGCAACGCATTCCTCATAACAAATCTCTCGCGGCTGGTACCATTCGGAACACTCAAAACGCAGCATTTCGACTTATTAAAACGACGTCGCTCTACCTCTGCGACTGGTTCTTCAAACCATCAGTTGGTCGCTCCTTTACTCACGCATCTGCTGGTCCAGTAGTCAACACTCAAAAACATGTTGACCAACACACGTCACTCTCTCTCTAAGTCTCGTGCTAAATACAGTGTCTTCCATCAGCAACCTCTTCAATCGAAACGACGACGTACGTCTCACACGCTACAGTAACTATCTATATCAAATTCTACCAGCTGCAAGCTATAGTACCGTTGACCCGCGTTGACTTTAAGAATTTTCGCTGCGGCTGATTCAATAATTAAAGAAATTCGACCACTCTAAATCCTGCGACTAATCCTACAAAATTTGATTATCACTATTCGAATTTCTCAATCCTCACATTCTCCCAACCTTAAGAGATTTCGTCGTCGAAATCAAAGGCAAACTCAGGGAAGAATCCAATCAATTTATCGCAACAGCGGGACACAAAATGGAAATTCATCTGCTACAAATCCAAGAGTTCAAGATAACTGGACAATTCATAAACAAGAACTATGGAAAACACAACCAGAAACCGAAAACTAATACATCTATCTACTCAAACAGATGCGACCATTCCCGCTGCATCTTATCTTCCGGTTCCCAAGTTGCCTCTTCTCTGCCATGCTTGCTCCATTGGACCATCAACAACGGAACTACTTTGTTCCTCAGCAGCTTCTCCTTCCTATCCAGAATCTGAACAGGATATTAAACATAACTCAAGGCAGAATCCAGCTCAACTTCATCGGTTCTCAACACATGGGATGGATCTGGCTCATATTTCCTCAACATTCACACATGAAAAACATCATGCATCGCTGCTAATTCAGCAGGCAGCCTCAATCAATAATCCAACTGTCCAATCCGCTCAAGAATCTCGAAGGGACCAATGAATCTAGGAGCTAATTTGCCTTTAAATCTGAAGCGCATCACGCTCTTGAAAGGAGAAACTTTGAGAAATACCCGATCACCAACCTCAAATTCTAACGGTCGACGTCTACGGTTAGCATAGCTAGTGAATCTATCTTGTGCAGCCTTCATTCTACTCCAAATCAAATCAATCTGATCTTTCATATGCTGCACAAACTCAGGGGTAGAAAGCTGCTTCTCACCAACTTCTTCCCAACAAATCGGAGATCTGCACGTACGACCATACAGCGCCTCAAAATGGAGCCATTCCGATAGTCACTTGATAGCTGTTGTTATACGAAAACTCAACTAACGACAAAGAATCCTGCCATCCACCACTGAAATCCATCACTACTGCACGCAGCATATCCTTCAAAGTCTGAATAGTCCGCTCAGACTGGACATCTGTCTGGGGGTGATAGGCTGTACTCATAGCCAATTTCGAACCCATCGCTGCCTGCAAGCTCTTCCAAAAACGAGAAGTAAATCTTGGATCTCTATGGGACACTATCGAAACAGGAACTCCATGAAATCTCACCACATGGTCGATATACAGCTTCGCCATTTTCTTCATTGAACACCTCACGTCATAGGGAATGAAATGGGCTGACTTCGAAAGTCTATCAATCACCACCCAAATTGCATCACATCCCCTACTCGACCGAGGTAGATGAGTCACAAAATCCATGGCGATGTGCTCCCAATTCCATTGGGGCACCTCTAAACTCTGAAGCAATCCACCAGGTCTCATTCTCTCAGCCTTGATGTACTCATAGCCAATTTCGAACCCATCGCTGACCTGCAAGCTACTTCCAAAAACGAGAAGTAAATCTTGGATCTCTATGGGACACTATCGAAACAGGAACTCCATGAAATCTCACCACATGGTCGATATACAGCTTCGCCATTTCTTCATTGAACACCTCACGTCATAGGGAATGAAATGGGCTGACTTCGAAAGTCTATCAATCACCACCCAAATTGCATCACATCCCCTACTCGACCGAGGTAGATGAGTCACAAAATCCATGGCGATGTGCTCCCAATTCCATTGGGGCACCTCTAAACTCTGAAGCAATCCACCAGGTCTCATTCTCTCAGCCTTGACCTGTTGGCAATTCAAACATCTAGCAACAAAACCAGAGATGTCGCTCTTCATGCCTTCCCACCAGTAGTGAGATTTCAAGGCATGGTACATCTTTCTCTCGCCCTGATGCACACTGTACTGACTACAATGCGCTTCATTCATGATGGCCTCTTTCAAATCGATCAAGTTCGGAACCACCAATCTTCCTCGAAATCTCAGACACCCATCGAAGAAACGGAGAAATCCTCAGACTGACCACTACGGGCTTTAATCTTCAACTCATGAACATATGGATCAGTCCTCTGCGCCTCTCTGATGTAATTTACAATCTGCGGTTCCACCTGAATCAAGGAAACCATGAAGTACTGATCACCCGGCTGGAAACGCCAACCAGAAGTACTCAATTGCTCGTAGACTTTAGAAACTCTCAAAGAAGAAAGCATCGCAGGCTGGGTTTTCCTACTCAAGGCATCGGCCACCGAGTTCATCCGCCCAGGCTGATACTGAATCTCACAGTTAAAGTCCTTGAGCAATTCCATCCATCGTCACTGCCTCATATTCAGAGCAAACTGCGTGAAGATATACTTCAGACTCTTGTGGTCGGTGTACACCACAAATTCTTCACCATAAAGATAATGTCGCCAAATCTTCAAGGCAAACACTATCGCAGCCAACTCCAAATCATGAACAGGTTACCTCGTCTCATGAGGCTTCAACTGTCGAGACGCATAGGCAATCATGTACCCGTTCTGCATCAGCAAGCATCCTAAACCACTGAGAGAAGCATCGGAGCACACCACAAATCCACCGGATCCAGACGGTAGAGCCAAAACAGGATCAGTAGTCAACTTCTCCTTCAACTTCAGAAAACTGTACTCGCACTCATCAGACCACACAAATCTCTTATCCTTCTAAGTCAACTGAGTCAACGGCCTGGCTATCGAAGAAAACTTCTCTATAAAACGCCTGTAATAGCCAGCAAATCCCAAGAAACTGCGGGTATCTGAAATGTTCCTAGGTCTCTCCCAGTTAAGAACTGCTTCGACCTTACTCGGATCCACGGAAATCCCTGCTCCGAAATCACATGACCCAAAAATTTAATCCGATATAGCCAAAATTCATACTTGCTGAACTTGGCGTACAATTGCAAGTCTCTCAATCTCTGCAACACCATTCTAATATGCTCCTTATGCTCTCTCAGGCTCCTCCAGTACACTAGGATGTCATCTATGAATACGATCACGAATCGATCAATATACTCGCTGAAGACGCGATTCATCAAGTCCATGAAAACAGCTGGGGCATTCGTCAACCGAAACGGCATGACAAGAAACTCATAATGCCCATATCGAGTCCGAAAAGCTTTCTTCGCCACATCAGCATCTCTAATCCGCAAATGGTGATAACCAGAGCGCAAATCAATCTTTGAGTAAACGACGGATCCCTGCAACTGATCGAACAAGTCATCAATCCTCGGCAAAGGATACTTGTTCTTCACCATCGCTTTATTCAACTGCCGAAAGTCCACACACATCCTCATAGATCCATCCTTCTTCTTCACAAAAAGAATCGGAGCTCCGCAGGGCGACATAATCGGTCTGATGAAGCCTTTCTCCAAGAGATATCTCAACTGTTCCTTCAGCTCTTTCAACTCTACGGGAGCCAACCGATACGGAGCTCTAGAAATCGGGCGGTACCGGGCACCAACTCAATACTGAAGTCGATCTCACGTCTTGGATGGAATCCAGGAATCTCATCTGGAAACACGTCGGGAAACTCTCGTACGATCGGAATATCACTCAACTCCAATCGCTGCTCTTGGGAAACGTCCAACGCGTAAATCATAAATCCCACATTATCCAACTACAGCAGGCTAAACATCTCCATGGCGGACACCAGTGGAATCTTCAAGCGTGAATCAGCACCATAGAACTCCCACTTCTCACCCGAGTCAAGGCGAAATCTCACCAAACCATGAAAACAATCGACCGTAGCCTTATAGCTAGACAACATGTCCATCCGCAAGATGCAATCAAAATCTCTCATTCCCAAAACAATCAGATTGGACACTAAAACGTTCTCATCAAATCGAAGCACACAATCCAACACCACTTCCCGGGACCATAGACTCACACCAGCAGGGGTGTACACGGAAACAACATCACACAATGGGGAAGAACTCAACTCATGTTCACACACAAACATCTCAGAAATAAAGGAGTGTGATGCACCAGTGTCAAATAAAACTTTCACAAGAAAATCGAAAATAAAGCATGTACCTCCAATCACCATGCTAGGTGTCTCCTCAGCCTGCTCTCTAGTCAAAGCGTTCGCCTGAGCCTGCTGGGGAATCTGGAACTGAGGTCTCTGGGGTGCTCCAAACCTAGACGGTCCACTAGGCTGAAATCTAGATCGCTGAGTAGGGGCAGGAAACTGCGGTCTCTGAGATGAACCACCAGCTGATCCCTACTGCGAAGGAATCGAAACTGACCCCTAAACAGAGGAAACACTCTAAGGAAGTGTCCTGGCTGTCCACAGTTACGGCAGGACCCCTGAACTCCACGACACTGTGAAGTCGGATGCCTTCCTCTGCACTGCCCACACGACATGCCACTAGAACCGCTGCAAGAACCACTGCCAGAACCAGAACTCACCGAACCAGAGGAACTCGAATCCGCCTTCTTCTTAAACTGTTTCCCTCGAGGTCAAAATCTCTGGCGGTTCGACTCCTGCTGCTGCTGCGACCCCTGAGGAGAATAGAAAGATTGCGACGCATCCTGAACAGGCTGATAGGTGCGTCTAGTAGTCGGCTGAATCGGAGCCTCAACCTCCATCAAACTCTCCTCAATATCCACTGCTCGGTTCACCGCATCAATATAGGTCGCAGGAGAACTAGACAAAACCATCCGGTACAAATCAGGCCTCAAGCCTTTCAAAAACTTTTTCCTCTTTGTCCTCTCTTTGTTGGCAACGTGTGGTACATAGACCAAAAGCGTAGAAACTGTCGGGCATACTCAGCCACTCGCATGCTGCCCTGACTCAGATTATCGAACTCCCGCTCCCGGCTGTTATAGAAGGAATCTTGGGTATACTCCTGTCGAAACTCCTCACAGAAGCTCTCCCAAGTAATCACTGCCCCACTATCACGAAGGATACGGGAAGTACCCCTCCACCAGCGCTGTGCATTGTCTCTCAGCTGCAACACCGTCAGCTTCAGTCTTTTCTCAGGAGCGTACTCAAAAGTGTCGAACAATTCATCCATATGAGCTAACCAAGCCTCAGCCATCGCACCACCCTCTGCTGCAGAAAACTTCGGAGGGTTCGTCCGCTGAAACCTAGCTAAGACCAACTCCATCCTGCCTATCTGTCTAGTAACATCCTCGGCCTGATGAACATCATCATCACTACCTGCCCTAGACTCCTCCTCAGTACGTCTAGTCGCCATACCTCTTCCTCTTCTCGGCGGCATCTAAACAAGTCTAGAGGTAAGATCTCACAGCAGATAGATATATCACATAGACAGATAAAAGATCACATAAGTCAGAGAGTCAAACAAAATAAAATCAAAACTCTGTGCCTAGACTCGAGTGTGATCAAAGAAAATCGAGCTTATTCCAGTTTAAGCTCTGATACAAAAAATGTCAGGCCCCGTGCTAATTACTCAAGATAATAGCACAATTAAGCACATAATCACGGAAGCGAAAAATCAGGCTTAAAAATTTTCGAAATAATTTTGGCCTGAACTTAAAATCATACATTCAAAATATTCATAATCAAAATACGAGTTAACTCAAACTCAAATAAAACAGGTAACACAACTATCAATTTAAATAAAGATCCCCAAAAATACATAAGACACGGGGCGGGTTCGATACATAAATAAAATAACTGGGACTCATCGAAATGGGGATCGACCAGCTGAACCTCCACTCTGTCCAGCTTGGTTACCTAAAGATCCTGCAAATGGGTGACGCAGACCCAAACAACACAAAAGCAGGAAACAAATACGAGGTCAAGACTCTGTACGAAGAGCTAACAAAAACATCTAATCATGCAACATGCTATGAGTCAATGCTATGAAAGCATGAGGGCTATCAAGGATCGGATATCTAGACCAGTGTATCAACTGGCAAATCAATCATTCGAGCCTCTATACCATGCACATCAAGTCAGTCGGTGGAAATCATCGATTCGTGATCTTCAGGGTCCATCAACCCATCACAGTTTGGTGGTAGACACTTGAATCCGGTCGTCACCACTCCGATGATAGCGTTGGACTTTTCAGGCACAACAAGTCAGTCGGCCAGTCACAACGTGGCTCTCAATCAGGTCATCAATCAATCTGTCAGGCTCAATATGTATGCATGAATGCCAATTCAATAATCAATGCACAATGCATACAATTCATTACGTGAAACATAATATAGGACTCAATCAATTTCACAAACTGTAACACGTATAAGCACAGAATTCACATCATCAGATCCATAACATCGATCACAGCCATGTTCACGCTCAAAGCTGTTAAATCTACTCAATTCGTACCTTAAACAGCTGATTCTACCTCAAAAGATTAGGGATATGGCACAGCAATCACCACCCTTGGCAACAGACTTATCTGGAACTCAAATCTGTACAAGGCATCTCATTCATAGTTCATATATAACTCAGACCTGAACTTCAATGTATATAATTTCCTACGGTCAAGAACTCGGATGCAGTTCTACTTCTAAACAAAGCACTGGTAATCGTTACTAAGCTTAGATCAGTAGGAAATCCTTACCCAAAAGTCGAAACCAGCTGAAGAACTATCTGGTTCCACTGGGCAGAGAAATCGAGCAACTTCGCGATCCTATCCAAAGTCGTTCTACAGCCTCAACTGGGTATCAATCTAAAGAGCAAGTCTCATGGATTCCAGCACCACCGAAATCACTCAAATCCTCGGCAGAGAACGGCGAAAATCTAAGGAAGATATGTTCGGGTGAACAGTAGCTAACCGAGGGTTTGAAAGTTGGAGATAAGAAATATCGGGTTCAGAATATTTCTAAGTGTCGATCAACACTTCTATATAAATATCTCTGAAATCCAACGTCTGCTGATGACAAAATAATCAGTCATCGTGAACAGTAGAAATCTGCTAACAAAACCAGTCGTTGCCCACAACAAAACCAGACGCAACAATCAATCGGTGTATTCTCAAAAGAACATCAAAACGACACCGTTCCAACTAACTCAAACGACGTCGCAGAGCTTCACAAGCTGACAACATATATCTCTTGTGAAGCAACCAAAAGCTGGTAACACATCTCTACAAAAACCCATCAGTCGAATGGTTACGCAAAACAAGCCAAAATGACGACGCTTCAACTAATCCAAACGACGTCGTAGCGTTCCACCAGCTGGTACCAAATTCCCTATGAAAAACCAGCAGCTGGTTACGCTAAACAATTGTGCCAACAGCTGGTCACCCAGTCGCAACGCATTCCTCATAACAAATCTCTCGCGGCTGGTACCAGTCGCAACACTCAAAATGCAGCATTTCGACTTATTAAAACGACGTCGCTCTACCTCTGCGACTGGTTCTTCAAACCATCAGTTGGTCGCTCCTTTACTCACGCATCTGCTGGTCCAGTAGTCAACACTCAAAAACATGTTGACCAACACGTGTCACTCTCTCGCTAAGTCTCGTGCTAAATACAGCGTCTGCCATCAGCAACCTCTTCAATCGAAACGACGACGTACGTCTCACACGCTACAGTAACTATCTATATCAAATTCTACTAGCTGCAAGCTATAGTACCGTTGACCCGCGTTGACTTTAAGAATTTCGCTGCGGCTGATTCAATAATTAGAGAAATTCGACCACTCTAAATCCTGCGACTAATCCTACAAAATCTGATTAATCAATATTCGAATTTCTCAATCCTCACATACCCGATTCGATAACTCGCAGTTCTTCATTGTTCTCCAATCAAGGCATGTAATATCTCTTCTCTCAACACGAAGCTGGACCCTCGACAAACCATCCAACGAAAGCACTAGCTGTTACTACTACTGAACAGTGCTCTCCAAGCAAAAGCAAGACTGCTGATCAACTCAGCGATGACATCATGTCCCTCTTCGTCAAGAAGTTTGGGAAATATTTGAGAAGATCCTATAACCCTTCTACTCCTTATAATAACTATCATAAATCTGATAAAGTTAATGCTGATCTTACTTGTTTTAACTGTGGTCGTCCAGGGCATTTTGCAGCTGATTGCAATAGGCCAAAGAAGGAGGATAGATCCAGCGATGACAAGAGAATTGATGATAGATATCGAAGAGATTACAAGAAGGAGGATCGATACAAGCGAGAAGACAAGACAGAAGAGAGAGATGTTGAGAGATCCAAGGATAGGCGGATGAGGAAGAGAGGTGACAAGAGACCCAGCCACAAGCATGATCGTAAAGTATTTGTGGCTGAGGAAAGCACCAAGAGCTGGGCGAACACTGATTCAGAATCCTCATCCAGCAGCTCCTCATCAAGCGACAGTGAACAGGAGGAGATTCATTGTCTTACGGCTGATCAGACATCGGATGTGTTAGAGTAGATTCCCAACTAGCCAACTTGTGTCGTGTGGGTTTATAGACTCTTGTATATGACAATCTTTATATATGATATTTGCATTTACTTATATGGCATTCTTTACTTTCATTGTGTTGTATGATGATTAACAATTGCGTTGAGTAAAGACCTAGAATACACTAAAGTGTATGTTAGATGTGATAGTGGGTATGACGGCTATCATGAAACACATATAATAGTCACTGTGTATTCTGAACATGTTCCTAGTCGATTGGGCCGTCAAAATGAGGATAAGG
>KV001741.1:4408-15706 GCA_001598015.1 Dorcoceras hygrometricum | reverse complement strand
GACTTCTCTTGTTCTAACCAGTTGATAACATAAGTGTTCCCAGAACGCTTACCCACCAACACAGTTAGACCACTTGAATCCTGAATTGTTCACGTGTGTTGTTGAAAATTAATAAGAAAACCTTTGTCACAAAGTTGATTGATACTAATCAAATTGTAACGCAAGTTATCAACAACAAGTACATCAGAAATTGAAATGTTACCGTGGATAAGCTTACCCTTACCCACAGTGTTACCATATGCGTTATCTCCGAAGACAATTTTTTCTCCTTTGTGAGGAATTACATCTTTCAGCAGCTTCGGATTTCCAGTCATATGTCTTGCGCAACCACTATCCAGGTACCATATTTTTGATGTCTCTGTTGATTCGTACCTGCTGACCTGCACGCAAGAAACTCACTTTTGGTACCCAATTTTACTTGGGTCCTGATTGGATTACCCCTTTTGGGACCCAGATTTGAACAATCCTTACGGTTTTTCCACTTCTAGGATCCACGAAAGTGTGTGCAAAATCTCGTGCTGTTCTTTTGAGTTTTGGTTTCATATGATGATCATATTGATCTCTCCTCTGCTGAAACTTTTTCCAACCCGATTTAACCTTCTTCGAGTTATGCCACGACTGGTTAGGAACAAATGATTTTTGACTAGCTTTCGCTTTGTCTTTATCAAATCTGTTCTTTAACTAGTTAGGCTTGAAACTCTCAGGTTTTGAAAAGCCGATACCAGCTTTTCCATTTTTGTTCAGCTTTGGGGAGTTCTGATTATCATACTTCACCGACTCAAAACAGTTATATATCATGTCAGCTTTGACAAAGCTCATTTTATTGAACTTGTCGTAGGCTGATCGTGATTGAGTACTTGGCTCTCCTTCACAGAACTCACTATCGTTGAATCCAATACAAGTCTTATCACTGGCTTGCTTTTAGCTTTCACATAGCTTTTGGAGAGTAAGATTAGCCTTGTTCCAGGAGCTCAATTCTACAGTCGATTTAGCGACTTCAGCCTTGAGCTCGCTGATCTCATTTCTCAACAACTCATTCTCTGCTTGTAGCTTACTCAACTCAGTTTTTAGAATGTCAGCATCCTCTAGTTCATCAGAACTTGATTCAGCTGAACTACTCTTTAAACTCATGTTTTCAGCCTTAGCTTCCTCGAATGAATGAGAAAGCTTACGGTACTCTTTTACCATGTCATTAAGTGCTATGACAAGGTCATCTCGTGTAAATTCAACATTAGAAAAATCAAATACCTCATCTTCATCTGTTTGATCAGCCATGAAGCAGTGAACTTCCTCCTGTTCACTATCGCTTGAAGATGAGCTGCTGCTGGAAGTATCTGAGTCGCTATCAGCCCAGCTTTTGGTGCTTTCTTCAGCCACCAACACTTTGCGATCATGCTTGCGACTGAATCTTTTGTTGTTGTTAGTCTTCATCTTCCTGTCGCTTGATCTTTCTTTGTACTTGTCCTTGGACTTGTCTTTGCACTTCTCAACATTTCTTTCATTATCTTCGTCATCGCGTTTGTATCGATCTTATTTCCTGTAGCGATCATCAGCTCTTCTATCTTCTCGCTTGTATCTATCGTCTTTCTTTGGTCTGTTGCAATCAGCAGCAAAATGACCTGGACGATCACAATTATAGCATTTCAAATCAGTAGATACTTTATCAGATTTGTTATAATTATTAAAAGAAGTAGAAGGGTTGAAGGATCTTCTCAGGTATTTCCCAAACTTCTTAACGAAGAGGGACATGACGTCATCGGCGAGTTGATCTGCTGATTTGCTCGTGCTTGGAGAGCATGGTTCAGTAGTAGCGGCAGCAAGAGCTTTAGTTGGCTGGGAGGTTGAAGGCGCTTCTGATCTGGTTTCGAGCTCGAACTCATAGGCCTTTAGATTTGCAATAAATCATGGAGCTCCATCTTGTTCAGATCCTTGGACTCCCTCATGGCCATCGTCTTTACATCCCACTCTCTGGGTAGAGCTCTCATCACTTTTAGCACCAACTCCCGGTTGCTATATTCTTTGCCCAAGCTGTTCAACTCGATGATAATGGCACGGAAGCGCTCGTCGAATTCAGTCATTGTTTCGCCGTCCTTCATCTTTATTGCTTCATACTTTTGCTGAGACACTGTCAGCTTGTTCTCTTTCGTTTCATCGCTGCCTTCACATATTTGGACAAGCTTTTCCCAGATCTCTTTCGCTGTAGCGCAGGTCTTGGTTTTGCTGAACATATTTTTGTCTTTGTCCAGCGTTTTGTAAAGAATGTCCCTGGCCACGTTGTCCAGATTAGCTTTCTTCTTGTCATCATTTGTATACTAGTGTCTAGCTTTTTCAAGGAACTGAGCCTCGCCATTTGATACAGAGAAAGCAAGATTTGGCTTCATAATCTTTAAAGGCCCGTCAGTGATAACGTTCCACATCTCATCATCCATCGCAGCAAGATGCGCCTGCATGCGAATCTTCCAGTCGTCGTATTCGTCTCTGGAGAACAAAGGAATCTTATGTTGTGAGGTAGACATATTAAAATGATGAAAAACGCAAAGATAATTGTTCAATAACTGAGATTTCCCGCTCTGATACCACTTGATGGTCCCGGAAATAGGATCACTAAGCAAATAGGAGTAAATAAATGCGTAAATAAGAGATTGAGTCGAGAGTTTGTTTCTGGAAGTTCGGATATCAATATCCTACGTCTCCCCTTCTTCCTCCTCGGAAGGTAGCACTAAAAGACTTTGATGTGTGTAGCCTTTCTACAAACACCCGCTCTCGTAACCCGCAGCTACGAGAACTCCTAGCGCTTTACAACACTTGACGCAGACTTCGCTGCTGGTTTACAATGCTTTGAACGTTTTACGAACTTCTTTGAATAGACAGTTCGTTTACAGACTCTATCAAATATATCAATGAGAACACGAAGCTAGAGACTGTAAATATCTTCTGGTTTCAACAAAGAACAACCAGAAGATTGACTCGAATGTTTTTCTAATGAAGATCAAAACTATAAGTTCTTCGAGTCTGAGCTTTTTGAAGATATCAACGAACTGAAAGCTCTGTAAAGATTTTGGCAGCGTTACAGCAATAGATAATTAGCGAAGTATCTTTCTTCAACGCCGCTGCTGATATTTATAGGATTCGACTGCAACGGTCATATTAAATTCTCCAAAGGAAATGAATCCCGTTTGAATTACTGCCAAAATCGTACACCGTAATCTCTGCTCCACTGCAAGGCCAAAAGCTCATCCACAGAGCCAATTTGTCTTCTTTCCATTGCTGTGTAAGCATAGATAAACGGCCACTGTACACTGTACTATTCACCAAAAATAGTACCTAACTTGTCTCCTTCATTCCAGGCAACTGTACGATTGTACAAATATTTTCCTTATAAGCAAATGATCGTATTTCAAATACTTTGAGCTTGCGCCTGAAATTACTTTGATAACCAGCACTTACATCCATCGTCGATGTCAAGAACTTCGACTGGAAAAACGCTTGGAAGAATTCACCTGCTGATATGCATATGCGTTTTTCCATCTGCTGATTCCTTTAGCAATAAAACGATGTCGTGTCAACTTAATCAAGTGACGCCATTTTGCTATCTTTGAAATACATCTGCTGGTTAACACCAAGTAGAGCATCTGCTGGTTTGTCAAAGGAACGCTTCTGCTGAATCAAACAAAACGCTGTCGTTCCAACTAAACCAAATGCTGTCGTATCGCAATCTTCAACAAATATACTTAACCAACTGCTGATCTCTTCAACAAAGTATCTGCTGATTGCTTCATCTGCTGATGCGACACTGTGCACTTCAACGACGTCGTTCTAACTTATCAAAACGCTGTCGTTTACCAATCCTTAGCAAAAACACGCTGAAGCTCAAAACGGTATCTGCTGATCGCTGTTGATGAATCTATCTGCTGAACTACTCAAACCGTTCAACTGCTGATCGCATACCATCTGCTGAAAACTCACGAAAGCTCCAAACGCTGAATCACCACTGTAGATAGATAAGACGATCTCCTGAAGAGTGCGACAACTGATTGTCCAATTGCAACTTGTCTTATTTTTGTTATCACCAAAACTTATAAATATTGTTCTAACACAAAGCAATCGCATTACATAGCTGTAAAGCGAATATTGAAATATCTTAAGGGTACTTCCAACGTGGGTCTTTGGTATCCCAAAGACTCAGGCTTTCAACTAATCGGTTACAGTGATGCAGATTACGCAGGATGTAGAATTGATCGTAGAAGCACAAGTGGGACTTGTCAATTTTTAAGGGATCGACTGATTTCCTGGTTTAGTAAGAAGCAGACGTCCATTGCAACGTCAACAGCTGAGTCAGAGTATCTTGCAGCTGGTAGTCGCTGTGCTCAAATATTATGGATTCAACATCAGCTGAAGGACTATGGCATTGATGCTTCTGAAGCACCTATTCTCTGTGACAATACCAGTGCCATCGCAATCATCCAAAATCCTTTTCTGCATTCAAGAACAAAGCACATCGACATCAGGCATCACTTCATAAGGGACCATGTGCTAAAGAAGGACGTCCGACTGGAGTATGTGTCGACTGACCAGCAAGTTGCTGATATCTTCACAAAGCCTCTACCAGACGCTAAGTTCTCTTATCTTAGAAACATCTTAGGTCTTCTTGAATTGCCTTGATTTTTGGTGAACTAACGCATTTTGCAGGTTGTCAGTTGTTGCTTAAATCAGCTGTTAGTATTTTGTTCAGGGGGGACGATAAGACTATCGGCTGGGGTAAGCTTCTCGCGTTGGGAGATTATCAGCCATAGGGGGAACCAGGAGCTGGATTGTTAAGCATGACGTCAGCTGAATATGTCATGACTGGACACGTTACATATATACAACTGATGCTTATTTGTGACCAGCTCTTGCCATCCTCAACGACATATTAAACCAGCAGTGATGTTCTTACATTTACTGCACCAGCTGTGACTTTATAAATTTTGGCGCACTTTTATTTACCTTGTACCTTGTTTTATTAAATCATTTTGGAAAATCTTTTACACAGTACAAGTAAAAATATTTTCAAAATATTTTAAAAATCATTTCAAAAATTGTACGCGCTAACGGATGGTTGACACGTGTTGTTACCATTCGAACAGTCACATCAAAAACTTCTCTCTCTAGTAACTTTTTGCTTTCCTAGTTTAAATTATGACGTTTACTCTTCGTTTCTCTTTTACCTTGCAAAATTACTATTGTGTGTTCTTGCATATTACTCTTGCATTCCTATTCTCTGCGATTTCTTCTGCAACGATTTTTCAGGTCTTATTTTCTCTTATCTATAATCAGCAATGGCATCTTCTTTCTACAGCAACACTCAGCTTATCGATTTTGACTCTGTTCTCGCCATGGACGACCCAGGTATGGTGTCCATGTTTCAAGCTCTAAAGGCATCTGGCCTTGAGGGTTTTCTGGGCTGTTCGGCAGTCATCTATGAAGCTGCTTTGTTGATTTCTTCGAGAACGCATTAGTTCGAGATGGTGTTTTAATCAGTACTATGTCTGGGCAGTTAGTCGAGATTTCTAAGGAATGGTTTGCGGAGTATTTTGACCTACCAGTGGATGGTTTATCGGAATTATCAGAGATTCCCAAGGATGTGGTTTTTGATGCTAGGAGCATCGTTTCTTTGTCGGGTGAGCCAGTGAGTTTGTCTGGGAAGAAGAGTCAGATGAAGGTTGAGTTTCGTCTTCTTTGCGATATTATGGCGAAATCTATTTATGTAAAGGCAGGGTATTTCAATGCAATTACAGTAGAGAAGTTTTCGATGGTGACATCAGTTGTCTGCAGAGTAAGGATGAACTGGGCCAGAGTATTGTACAACACTCTTAAGAATATGGTTACTCCAGGGTCTAAGCAAGCCAAGGGCTTCGCTGTTCAGATAAGTCTTCTACTGTAAAATATTCCAAATCTTGAATTGGGCGAATCATCGGAGTTTCCTGCTTCCAAAATTCTTACAGAGAATACTGTGCACCGCTATGTCTCTCTAAATGATAAAGGGGGTGCAAAGGAAGCTGCTGATACCCCGCTGGTGAAGAAGGCACCTAAGAAAAGACCAGCTGCTGCTGACTTTGAAGCACCAGTGATAAAAAAAAAGGAGGATGAAGAAGAAATTAGGTTCTTCTAAGGCATATTTGGCGATGGTGGCCGTGGCACAGGAGGCCGTGCCCATTCAAATGGTTGAGCCAACTATTACTGAACCAGCAGCAGAGGATGAGATTCATGTTGATCCACCAGCTGATGAGGTTGCTGGTGAGATTGCTGATGTAGAAGCAGCTGATGAAGGTTTTAATGAGGAACCAGATGCTGGTGATGCTACAAGGATTAATGAACCAACTTCTGGGCCAGCAGTGACTGAGTTTGTAAATGAAGAATAGTCCACTGCTGATGATGTTGATATTATCATTGAGCAAGTTTTGGCTGACACTCCTCAAATCAGCGTTGATGAGGGAGAGCAGGTTGTGCGTACATTGGGTGAGGGAAATCAACCAGCTGGTACTGCTAAAGAGCCACATTGGTTTGATCTCCCCTATGACGATCTTATTGCCAGATGGGATGCTGAAAGACCAGTGGTCACTGCAAGTGACACTGATGAAGAAGAAGAAACCATGGATGTTGGTTCTGCTGGTGGAGACCAGCAGGTATAGTTTTCTATGGAGGAACCTGAGGGTATGGCGATGAGTGATGAATTGATTGATTCCGATGACAAGATGTCTTTGGACGAGATCATAATGACTATCCCAGCAGAGCTTCCATTGCCTTCAGCTGCATGGGAAGTCACAAAGATAAATATTGGCAAAGAAATCAAAATCCCTGGTGTGGATGAAAATACTTGGTACCTGGCAAGTCTTCCACAAATTCCCGTCGATTCCAAGGGGAAAGAGCCTCTCAAGTTGAAAGACCCAATCAAGGGTAAACCCCCGCAGGAGCATTATTATTTGATTTGTGCCGATATAGATCTACTGGTACAGTTACGGGAGAAGATAATAGATGAGGTGGCAGAATTCTTTTATTCTTTTAGTTTGAAGAGATTAGCAAATTTACAGATAGATGACTCCTATTTTGCTATGGAGGAACTAGTTTTGTCTTGGGCGGAGGCAGAGTCCACGGGAGTAGCACTTCAACGGAAAATGTATATACTTTTGAAGTACAGAGCACTTCTTGTGAGAAAATACTTAGACGGATGGATAGCAAATTTTGTACCCGGGGAAGGAGATTCGGCAGTACATCTTAAAGTTATCAACTACTTTCAGATCTTATGTCCTTTGTTTTAGAGGAATTAAAATAGAAGGCAGTAGCTCACCATATTCGATGGGCTAGGCCG
This sequence comes from Dorcoceras hygrometricum, assembly GCA_001598015.1. NCBI lineage: Eukaryota > Viridiplantae > Streptophyta > Magnoliopsida > Lamiales > Gesneriaceae > Dorcoceras > Dorcoceras hygrometricum. The sequence goes on along the minus strand of KV001741.1, from coordinate 8,358 downwards.
TGTTGTTCTATTTTGTTTGAAAGTCGCTTGACTAGTCATCGTGCCTTTCCTGCCTACACTATCTTTGAGGTTTCTAGTCAGCGTCAATATGATGACACTCTCCCTCTCGTGAGTGATTTTTTCAAATTGCTGGAGAAGAGGTGGGGGGATGTTTGTCTGGAGGCTGTTGGAGGCTGTTGAATTTTGTGCTTCTACAAGATTACTACCAGTTGGTTCACTCAATTTTTGCAGAGCCTTAGCTGTTGTTGAACCAGATTCGAGTTTTGATTATCGACAGCCAACAGTGCTTTCTCTTCGTTTCTCTCAGTTTTGTACAGTTTATATTCAGTACAGTTTGTTCAGCAGGTTGACTACAGCGGGCATTTCCAGTTTTGTTGCTTCTATTGCTTCTGAGAGAACCGTCTTGAGAAATGTACAGATTGCACAGAATACAGTCTCAGTTGCTCCGATTGTACAGTTGATAGATGCGCATTCTTCTTCTGATTCCACTTCAGACGCCATTTCAATGGATTTTGCTGTTCATGATACTGCTACTACTGCTTCAATCTCTCTACCAGCTGCTCCTAGTCTAGATATTACCGCGGCATTAAAACAGTTGCGAGCTTCGTTAGATCAACTCCGTGAAAGAGATGATGGTGGTGCCAAGCACAAGGATACACTATTATTGCACCTCCACGACTTTGAGAAGCAACTTATCGCACGCCTCGATGCACAAGATCGAGTACTTGGGGCGTTGCGCAGAGACTCCAATGATCAACGTCATCTCTTGTCGTTGGAGTTACAATCTTCTCATAAGAGCTTGGCACTCAGATTGTAACTATTGGTCTTGATGTCGTTGATGTCCGAAGGGCGGTGCGGGAGAATCACCAGGAACTTAATGCCGAAATCAATTCTCTGGATGAGCAAGTGGCAGCTACTCGAAATGATTTAGTGGATTTCAGTGCTGAAGCACAACAGACCCTAAATATCATTACCAGCCAACTGAACGAACTTGTTGTTGGTGGATCCGGATCCGCACCCCGGCCAGGCAGCGGAAGAACAATAAACAAGTGCCGGGAGGCGATCAATACGAAAAACAAATAACATACTACGACATTCATAGGATGTTAAAGCGGATTACCTTGCTGGCACTTGTGCCTGGCTCCAACCGGTGTTTCAAGAACCCGGCTCTTCTCGGTAGATTGCGGTAGTTACGCCAATCCGGTCCATGACCAGATCCGAGACTCCTTCGTCAGGCTGCAATAGAAGCCCTGACGAGATCAGCACGAACGGATTCTCCACGTCGAGTTGCCGGAAACTATTTTTCCGGCGAAGACGGCGGCGGTGCGTGGAGGCGACGGCGGCGGCGGCTTTTGGGAGGAGGGAGGCGGCGTGTGGAGCAATTAGGGTTAGGTTATGAATATTGTATTGTGTAATGAAGTCATTAAGTCTAAATAAATAGACTTAAAGATGGACTTGGGCCGGTCCAACGGGCCCGGGTCCAAATGACGATATCTATCGCTGCGAGTTCATCGTAACTCCGATCGCCGATCAGATCGGACCGATCGATTCAGTTTCTAAAACTGAATGTTATGATGTGAAAAATAATTTTTCAGATCATCTAACCCCAAATTGCAAAATGACCGTTTTGCCCCTCAACAGCGTCAAATCCCGGTTTGACCCCTGTTGACTTTTAGGAAGTCGCACTTCCCGAAATCCTCTTCTCGTGCTCAACACATTGAGCTGAGTATCCGTGTGGGAATCTCGAATCTAGTACTTGTGTGACCCTCAATGGTTCAGGGATACAGCTAGCCGTGGGCCCACAACCATTGTGGCTCCGGAATCACAATTCCGGACCTGCCCAACGGATCATGGTAAAGCGTCTAGCAACATCGCCCCATGATCCCCTAGGTATCACTGATAGTGCCTGCAAGAACCAGTCGGTCGTGGTTAGCGTACAGTACTGTGAGACCTGGATTTGTAATTTCGATTGTAACGTTGGAATGAATCGATATATATATATAGAGGTTTTAGATCTCTTTTCTGAGTGTTTGAGTTGCAGTTTCGGGTTCCATTTCGTGTGTTGAACAATTCTGGAGATTTTGTAATTTTCGCATATTAGAGGTACCTGCTGGTTGGTGTGTCAGCTGATGTTTATAGTTAGCTGCTGGTCGATGATGAAAATCAGCAGAAGCGCGTTTTAGCGCGAGATTCCTGAAACGCTGTCGTTTCGTGAGAGTTGGTTGCGCGTGTGTTGTGATCAGCAGGTGTGTTAGTATGTTTGCGTTGAGGGCAAAACGACTGCGTTTAAGTTAGTTGGTGCGACGTCGTTGTGATGTTGCGACTGGTACCAGCTAGTAGATCGCGTGTATGTTCCTGCTGTTTGATCAGCAGATGTCTATGTCAACGCGAGTCAACTTTCCTGTAGCGCGAGGAGAGTACGTCGTCGTTTAGCTATTGCTAGGAGTTTCAGCAGATGATTTGTTTTGGGTAAAGTGCTTCTGCTGGTTTTACTAACGTCTGTGGAGCGACGTCGTTTGAGTAAGTGGCAACGCTGCGTTTTTGAGTTGCGCGTGCGACCAGTAGCAAGGATCTTTGCAATTCGTTGACTCTAATCAGCAGATGGTTTGAGAGACCAGCTGATGGTAGCTCTGCTGACTTGCGCTATGCGACGTCGTTTGGGTTAGTCGCTGCGACGCCGTTTTGGATTGTGTTAGAAGGCGTTCACTATTGTTGCTGCTGGGAGCAGCAGGTTCGTGTCTGCTGAATTGTTTTTCCTGCTGATTTGGGATTTCGTTGTATCTGCTGATTTTTGTGGGTGAGCTGTTTTGAAGATTTCAGCAGAGGCGGGATTTATATATTTAAAAGACTTGGTCTTTGAGTTGAGATACAAAATCCCACACTTAGAATATTTTCCACTTCCGTTCTTCGTTTCGAACCCTAGCACTGTTCACCGTTGATTTTATCCGGTGATTCTCGCCGTCTCCGGTGGGTGTTTTGCTCGTGCGAGGTAGCGTTGGACTCCTCTCGAGAAGCTCTTTCGTTTCGTACCAATTTTAGGAGCTGTCGTTGGCTAGTGGAACAACGTGAAGTTACTGCCGTTCGAAGTATCGTGCCGACCGGTTAGAGCTACGTTCTGGTTTTGGGTGAGAACTTGTTTCTAGCCATAGTTTAAGCTTTTTGTTGAGTTATGCTGATGAATTCGTGACTGGTGTGAGTGGTAACTCCCAGCAGCATTCTGTGTAGTATCCCGTAGGATTTATTGTGTGCGCTGTGTGTTTAGCAGGGTTTTATTAGAGTCTTCGGGATCTCTTTCAGTGGTAATTGTAATTCAGCAAGTCAAGGTACGGATTTGAGCTTATAAATTCCAGCATGGTGATGGCTATCTGTTGGCTGCCCTGTGTTGTTGCCTGCTGAGGCTATGTTTTGGGTTTGCCGTGTGTTATATGGTGTATGCTGCTGGTTTGGTTATTGTTGTGCATATGTTGATATGTTCACATTCTTTCCGCATATGCATACACGCAACTGCATCCCTTTTCAGCCATTGTTGCCGTCTTTGTTGCTATGTTTTCTGACCAGGATGCGAGGGCGAGCGGCGATACCGCACTCTCATTCCCCTGCTGGGTTGAATTAGCCCCTATGCGCCGAGTGGCTAACTACCACAGTTCATAGGTTGAGCAACAGCAAGGGAGTTGTTATTGCATCTGGTACTCGAGTGTTGTGTCCTGGCGAGTGGCTAACTACCACACTGGGAACACACCCTGTGGCCACTATTTTTGGCAGATCCCGTTGATGCGAGGGCGAGCGGCGATACCGCACTCTCATTCCCCTACTGGGTTGAATTAGCCCCTATGCGCCGAGTGGCTAACTACCACAGTTCATAGGTTGAGCAACAACAAGGGAGTTGTTTATTGCATCTGGTATTTGGGTGTTGTGTCCTGGCGAGTGGCTAACTACCACACTGGGAATAC
>KV001740.1:49574-60026 GCA_001598015.1 Dorcoceras hygrometricum | reverse complement strand
ATTTGGACCCGGGCCCGTTAGGCCGGTCCAAGTCCATCTTTAATTCTATTTAATATAGAGTTAAGACTAGACTTCAATATACTTAACACTCAAAACCTAACCCTAAACCTAGCATTGGCCACCGCCTCCCTCCTCTCTACAAGCCGCCGCCGCCGCCGTCGCTTCGCCGGAAAATCGTTTCTGTCTAATTCGACGAGGAGAATCCGTTCGTGCAGATCTCGTCAATCCTTCTAGTGCAGGCTGAAGAAGGAGTCTCGTTTCTGGTCGTGGACCGGATTGGCGATTTCTACCGAGAAGAGCCGACGTTATTGTAACTACGGTTGGAGCCAGGCACAAGTGCCAGCAAGGTAGTGTTTTGAACACCCTATGTATGACAATTGGTTTTGTTATCTATCGTATTGATCGTCTCCCGGCAGTTTATTCTCTGTTCTTCCGCTGCCTAGCCGGGGGCGGATCCGGATCCACAACAACATCACCGTGGGGAGCCCTTGTTTTGTTCGTTAAGAAGAAGTACGGGAGTCTAAGACTGTGTATACACTATAGATAGTTGAATAAGTTGACAATTAAGAATAAATCCCTTTCCTAGAATTGAAGATCTGTTTGATCAGTTGAAGGGATCGGTAGTTTTCTCTAAAATTGATTTGAGGTCTGGTTATCACCAATTGAAGATAAAACCAACAGACATTTACAAAACAGCCTTTAGAACACGTTACGGCCACTAAGAATTTTTGGTAATGCCTTTTGGACATACTAACGCCCCTTCAGCCTTTATGGAATGAACAGAGTTTTCCAACCCTTTTTGGATCAATTTGTAGTGGTGTTCATCGACGATATTTTAGTATACTCCAAGAATATATTTGAGCACACGAACCATCTGAGAACAGTGCTTCAGAATTTGAAAGACAAGCAGTTTGTCGCCAAGTTTAGTAAGTGTGATTTTTGGTTGGAGAAGGTATCTTTTCTAGGGCATATTATATCCAAAGATGGATTGGAAGTAGACCCAGCGAAGGTGGAAGCCGTTCGCTCCACCTTCACGACTGGCCGGTACCAACATCTGTTACAGAGGTTTGGAGTTTTCTGGGGTTAGCTGGTTATTACAGGCACTTTATTAAGAGATTTTTGAAGATATCTGTTCCCTTAACTTCGCTATCTAGAAAGCGGAGCAAGTTTTAATGGACCCCAGAATGTCAAGTCAGCTTTGAGCAATTGAAAAGGCGTTGATTCAATCTCCTGTGCTAACTATGCCGTCTGATGAAGGAAAATTTGTTATTATACAGATGCGTCGAAGTTGGGATTAGGAGCTGTTCTGATGCAAGATTGTAGAGTAATTTCCTACGCTTCCCGACAGCTGAAAAATCACGAAAAGAATTATCCCACTCACGACTTGGAGCTGGCAGCAGTTGTGTTCACCTTAAAGATCTGGAGGCATTATTTATATGGGGAGAAATGTGATATATTCACCGATCACAAAAGTTTGAAATACTTTTTCCCCCAAAAAGAATTAAACATGAGGCAGAGGAGATGGCTGGAGCTGGTGAAAGATTACGACTGTATAATAAGATACCTCCCAGGGAAAGCCAACGTTGTAGCTGATGCTCTAATTAGAAAATCCGTGGGTTTAGCCCAGCTGTCTGTCCAAAGGTCTTTGGCATATGAAGTGGAGAAGTCTGATATAGAAATAGTGCCGAGCAGTAGCGCTATAGTTTTGGCAGATATCTCTGTGAGGTCAAATTTGTTAGACCAGATCCGTGAAGGATAGTTAATAGATGAGCAGCTCCAGAATTGGGTGAAATAGGATAGAGAAAGAGGCAACAACCTCTATTTTTTAGAAGGAGGAATAATCAGATTTCAGGGAAGAATTTGGGTGCCTCAAGCAGGAACCTTGCGATCAGATGTGATGATGGAGGCCCATACATCTCCATACTCTGTGAATCCCAGAACCACTAAGATGTACAAAGAACTTCAGAAGTTATATTGGTGGCCTGGAATGAAGAGAGACGTCGCTAGATTTGTCTCTGAATGCTTAACGTGTCAACTGGCGAAAGCTGAACACCAGCGACCAGCAGGAATGTTGAAACCGTTGCCCATTACAGAGTGGAAGTGGGAATGTATAGCCATGGATTTTGTGACTGGAGGACTACCCAAGGTTACAATTCTATTTGGGTTATTATAGATATACTTACGAAATATGCTCCCTTTTTGCCAGTGAAGACGACTTACGACGTGAGTAGATACGCAGAATTGTATATAAAAGAGATCATCAGACTTCACGGTGTTCCCGTATCGATTGTATCTGATAGGGATTCCAAGTTCACGTCTGCATTTTGGAGAAGCCTGCATCGAGCTTTGGGAATGAAGTTAACATTTAGCACAGCCTTTCATCCCCAAACCGATGGACAGCCAGAAAGAGTGATCCAGATTTTAGTGGACTTACTCAGGGCATGCATTATAGATTTCTCATAAAGTTGGGATTTGAAATTGCCATTGGTGGAATTTGCGTATAACAACAGTTTTCAAGCCTTCATCCAGATGGCTCCATATGAAGCTCTATATGGACGTAAATGTAGAACGCCTCTTCACTGGGATGAGGTAGGAGAGCGAGATGGTCTAGGACCAGACCTAGTAGAGCAAACAGTGAACGTTGTTAGAAAAATAAAGGAAAGGATGAAAGCGGGCCCAAAGCAGACAAAAGAGCTATGCAGACAATAGATGAAGGGAGCTAAGTTTTGACGTTGGTAATTACGTCTTTTTGAAATTAGCTCCAATGAAGGTAGTGACGCGTTTTGGAAAGAACGGAAAACTGAGACCCAGATATATAGGTCCCTATGAGATTCTGGACAAAGTAGGAACATTGGCCTATCTATTAGCACTGCCACCGCATCTATCTTCAGTGCATAATGTATTCCATGTATCAGCTTTGAGGAATTACGTTCCCCACCCATTGCACATATTGAATGTTGAACCAATTCACTTAGCGCAAGATTTGAGGTATGAAGAGAGACCTGAGAAGATCATTCTTAGGGAGATTAGAAGGCCGAGGAACCGTAGCATCCCAATGGTTACAGTTCAGTGGTCGAATCAAACCGAACGAGAAGCTACGTGGGAAACGGAAGCTGATATGCATAGTCGTTACCCAGATTTGTTCGGTAAGTAAATTTCGAGGACGAAATTTTTATAAGGTGGGTAGAGTTGTAGCGCCCCAAAACAAAATGTAATGGCCGGGATGGGAGAATGGTTAAATTTCAAATTTATGTAACGCTTTTGCAAATCAAAATAGTGACAGGGAATTTTAAAAAGTAAAATTTTGAGAGTTAGGCGTGGGATACCATGCCTACTCAAGTGTTTTTTTCTGTCACAAATCAGACTCCCATGCCATTGTACTTGTGAACTATAAGTTCATTTCTTGCGAGAAAATATTCATTCTGCATCAAACAAAATAGGAAGCTCATCAAAGTGCTCGAGAAGACTCTCTGTGAGACCTGCTGCATTTCATGATTTCTTCTTATTAAGGCAAGTAAATCTGATTCTTGCTACGCCATGAAAGCATATGTATTGTTCTCGTTTCGTTTCGTGATTCCTTGCCTAAGGTATGTTTAACATCAGCTTTTTCATGTTCTGCTGATATTGAAGTGTATGTTTAATGTTCGGGTTCACAGATGGTTTCTGTTTGAAACTAAAAGTGCGTTTTATGAAGTTGATGTTGTAGATGTTGATTTTAACCCACTGAGCATTTCAGATTCCAGTCCATCGTAAAAGTTAAAAATTCTTCTTCTGCTGATTGGTAACATTTCAATTTGACGCTATGTAATCAGATGTTGTTAGTCGAATAAGTATAAATTCTGGTTTGATAGGCAACAGCTGGTAGCGTAGCTGTCGTTTTGATGTTTACAACACTAAGATATAGTCAGATTTTGGTTTCCTATATCCACAGCTGAATTTCATATTTAAGCCAGTAGTTTCCATTTCAGCTGTTGTCAGCTAGGTACTGTTCATTTGTGTTCAGCTGTTGTCAGCTACGTACTGTTCATTTGTGTTCAGCAGTTTTCAGCTAGGTACTGTTCATTTGTGTTCAGCTGTTGTCAGCTGTTGTATTGTATTTTACATCAGTTCTTGCAATGGTTCTTCATCAGCTGTTGTAATTGTTCTTCATAAGCTGTCGCAATAGTTACCGTCAGTTTTTCACTGTTAATATCACGTTCAATTATCAACAGTAGTTCCCTGTTCAAATAGTATTTCCTAGTTGCAGCAGTTTCGTTCACTGGTATTTTGTTGGCATCTGTTTGACACATAGTACTATTATATAGCAACGTCTGAATTCCCAACAACAGCACCTCGCCCACAGTAAATACCTGATTCCAATAGCTAAAGTGCTCTCGAGTCACACCTATTTACAACGTATCAATATCTATCTCGTAACCAAACATTGTTTCTTCCCGACGTCAGTTTTTCTATTCAGCTGTATGCTCAGTGAAGAAAATGTTTTATGAAAAAAAAAATGAGTTTAAAATAGAGTGAACCCCGATGTTAAGATCTGAGTTTAACCAGAAGTTGTTTAAAGGAAGAAATTGTTCAGATTTTACGATTATGGTAAAGATAACAGACGTCCATATTGGAAGGGTGAGCAGCAGACGAGCGTGTTGGTTGCCCCTTCATATTGGGTAGGATTTCACCATATAGTAACTGATATCAGTAGTCATTCGATCGAGTGCAATGGGACCTATGTAGAGCTTCTGAGCCATAATTCTAATGAAAATGATTACGTTGGTATCTGATTTTATTCCCGGAACAGATGTTTACGACGAACGATATTTTAATGCCTTTATTTAAACTATGATGTCTTATGTATTGCGCCTGCATTTATGGTGTTTTGTTACTCCCATTTTTTCCTGCTGAGCCCCTAGGCTCACTAGCTTTCTTGGTGCAGGTGAGTCCGTGCCGGAGCAGATGGGTGGTGGAGTGTGAACCAGTAGCGGCGTGTGAGTGTTTATCGAAGGCCTGTATTTCCGCGATGTTTATTTTGTGGTTGCTGTTTTTGTTGTCTTTGATCATAGTCAAATCTGTATTGAGATCTGTTACAACAAAGATGAATTCAAATAGAGTTCAGTACTTGTAATATCGCGACTTTGCATTTTGTACTTCGAAATTGTAATGAAATCTGATTTTATTTTCTTGGCGCCAACGGTTATTATTTCGATATTTTTTATTTGAGCAAGGCAATACAGCTTGTTCCATTCATTATTTCATCCCTCTATTTTCTCTTTTATTTCGTTTTCTTCGATTCCGTGACTTCCATGGGTATGGGCGTCACAGTTCCGAGGGGTATTTGCGACGTTCTTCAACAAGGCACAAATATAAACAATTTTGTTGAATATTTCAGTGATTCTGTTGCTAAGCCAATTTTGCCGCTCCTACAAGAAGTAGAGTTAGTTTCCTCTGATGTTTCCTCAGTCTATCGTTCTCCATCGCCTCAGTCTCTGTGAGACCTATGTTTTCGCAATCAGGTGTTGGTCGGGTTTGGACCAGCTGTTGGTCGATGTGCTTGGCGTAGCCATCGAATTTGCCTAAGTGTTAGAATTAGCAGTTGGAAAGATATCAGCAGTAGTAGTAGAAATCAGTTGGAGCAGCAGTGCTTCGTTATATTTCAGTCGTTGCGTTTTGGTAGGAAGCAGCAGCACTGCTGATGTGGATTTCAGTAGTTGGTGTATTAGCGAGCCCTCCGGCCGCCGTCGCCGTCGCCCGGTTTTTTTGCGTGATCAGACTTGTTTCGATCATCACGATGAGGAGAATCTGTTCGTTCTAAAATCCGTCAGATCTTCTAGTGCAGACTGACGGAGGAATCGTGTTTCCGGTCGTGGACCTGATTAGACGATCCACCGCCTCCTACATTTCAAGAGCCAGAATTCCCTGTGAATCTGGTTGGAGCCAGGCGCCTAGACGCCAGCAAGATAACAATCGATAAACGCCCTATGAATGGTTTATTGATTGATTTCAATGTATTGAACGTATCTCGGGGCAAAATTTTTAAACTTCCGATGCGCCCCCGAGAAACGGGATCCGGATCCGCCACTTTCGCCAACAGATATAACACCGATGGCGACTGTTTTGTCGGTGGAGTATGTTCTTACTTCTGTCGGCTGTTGAGAAGTGTATTTAATAGAGGACTTGGCTGCTGTTCTATATTATTGGCTCCGTGATACTTAGCATATATTTCCCCCGGTTCCCAATCTTTGTTCGAACCCTAAGCACTATTCACCGTAACCTTATCTGTCTTAATTTTCGGTGGTAGACATCTCCGACGAGAGTGAGTGTGCTAGCGTTGGACTCCTCTCGCTAAGACGCTTCGTTCTATACCTCTTTAGAAGGCTTTGGTGGAGCTGGAAGAGGATCGCAGGATCGCTAAGACATCTCCCTTGTCTAGTTTGTTAGCATAAGCGTCCCTGCCGTGCCGATAGTTCGTTGGGGTAAGTGAGAATTCTACCTTTAAGCTTTGTTAAAGCTTTTCGTTAAGTTAGGAAGGTAGATAAGCGTTGGTGGAGTTTTAGCTCCCAGCTGCCGTTGTTTTGTGTTTCGGATTTTGAGCAGTAGCTTGTGTTGGTTTAGCAGGTGACAGATCTGTGTTGCTTGGACTTCTTTGTAGCAACTGTGTGTGGAAATTGTATCTCAGGAGCTGGTGAGGTACGGATGTTGAGCTTGTATTACGGCTGGAATTGGCATGGATATTATGTGTTTGCATTGTATGCATTGCATTGTTGTCTATGTGCTGGTTTAACTGTTGCATTGCATACGCATTATCAATTCCATTCAGCTGTTGCAGCCATGTCCTGTTGTTATTGTTGTTCTGTTCTTACCAGATTTTGAGGGCGAGCGGCAATACCGCACACTCATCTCCCTGCTGGTATTTGTTAGCCACCAGGATCCGAGTGGTTAACTACCACAGTTCATGGTTTGGGCAACAGCAGGTTGAGTTGTGGATGCATCTGGTATTTCAGGTCTGGTGTAAATATGAGCGGGTAATTCCCGTATGTTTGTACACACACCAGTGGCAACTAACCTTTCTTCGCAGAATTTGTTATCAGCAGTCGTGCTGTGCTTGAATTCATTGGCTCCTTGTTCAATTGTAGCCTTCGGCTGTTGTACCGTTCTTCATCCATAGCATCTGCATCTTATGTTTTGCTATTCATTGCTGTTTTATAGTTGCTCTCCGTACAAGGGTTTGACCCCGAGGTCCCTCTGGGTCTGTTGTGTTGTTTTCCGGTTTGATTTCAGGTATCCCAGTTTTTATAGCTTGTCGTGGTTTTAACCCAACTGGAGGTGCCCCAAGAGGTAGCTAAAGTGTCCCAGTTATGTATATTAATTATATGCACTGGTATCACTGCAGGTGGGATGTCCCGGGTGATTCTTAGATCTATATAGCTGGCAGTCTTTTAGTACTTGTGTTGTATTCAGCCGTTGGGAAATTATTGTACTTTACTGTTGGTGGTGTTGTGGATTTATAAAACTGTGATTATTTTGAGTATTGTTGTATTTTAAATTATGTCATCTTTCTGTCAGTCCAAAAGCAAAAATTTTAACCACTTTTTAGTTGCTTCCGCTTGTGTTTGCGTGGTTTACTCTGATATGAGCACGAGGCCTGACATTTTTGGTATCAGAGCTTAAGCTGGGATAAGCTCGCTTTCTTTGATCACGCTTGAGTCTAGGCACAATGTTGTGTGTTGTTTGTGCTTGGCTATGTGATTATGTGCTGCATATTGTTTGTGTTATGTGCTATCTATTCTGTACTTGTTCTGTGTTATCTTATCCTATTTAGTGCCTTCATAGAGAGATGCCGCGTAGACGTAGGGGTACAGGTAGAGGACAGTTTCAAGACGAGTCTGGAGATCAGAACGAGGATCAGCGTAGTTTCGCTTCCCGTGGTCGCGGTAGGCGAGTGGAGGATGAAGTCGATGACTTGACAACCCGTGTGGAGAGCATGGAGATTTTGATGGCTAGGTTCCAACGGATGAGTCCCCAGATCTTTAACGGTGACGAGTCTAGCGAGGATGCGGATTCGTGGTTACAGCACATCACTGGTTTTTTCGATCGTGTTTAGTATGATGATATGATTCGGTTGAGTTTGGCGACCTTCAAGCTGAGGAAGAGTGCGGAGAGTTGGTGGCGTGGAGCTTCGAGGACTCTGGTGGAGATCGGTGTGGAGATCACTTTGGATAGCTTCTGTGTTGCATTTTGGCAGGAGTACGTCCCGGAGTCGTACGGGTGGCGTGGAGCTTCGAGGACTCTGGTGGAGATCGGTGTGGAGATCACTTTGGATAGCTTCTGTGTTGCATTTTGGCAGGAGTACGTCCCGGAGTCGTACGTGAACGCCCGTGAGCGGGAGTTCGACAACTTGGAGCAGGGTATGATGTTTGTTAGGGAGTATGCCCGTAGGTTTTCTTCTCTGTTGGCGTATGTCCCGCATGTAGCTGGCCGGGATAGGGCGGATTACTGAGGGTTTGAACGAAGAGTTGTATACTTTGGTTTTGTCGAGAAAACCAAAGAGATATGTAGAGGCCGTGGATAGCACTATTGATATCGAGGAAGGTCTGCAGAGCCGGAGATCGCGTGCTAGACCTCAGGGTGCTCAGGGTGGTCGTATCGCTGTTCAGGGAGCGTAGTCTTCTCAGTCTTTGCAGTCAGCTCATCAACCCCAGTAGTAGCAGCAGTTGGCTCAGCAGTCTGGCCGTCAGAGGTTTCGACCTCGTGGCCAACAGTTTAAGAAGAAGTCTGGTTCTGGTTCTTCTGGTTCTGGCATCTCTAGTAGCAGTGGTTCTAGGGCAGAGTTTTGTGGCTTCTTTGGAGGCAAGCATCCATCGACTCAGTGCGTTGGTGTGGAGGGCTCTTGTAATATTTGTGGTCAGTATGGGCATTTCGCGAGAGTGTGTCCGTCGACTGGATCACAACAAGCCGCAGCCCCACCTCAGGGTCGAGGAGGATCGTCTAGGGGTCGTTCCCCTCAGTTTCCGCAGCCTAGGGTTGGAGAAATGCAGTTTAGACCATTTCAGTTGCCTGGTCCGTCGCGTTTCGGATAGTCGTCTCAGCAGCATTTCTCTGCACCCCAACATCCTCAAGCGAACGCTAGGGAGCAAGCGGAGGAGACGCCGAGCAGGGTGATTTCAGGTACATGCCTTGTTTTTTATTTTCCTGCACGAGTGTTGTTTGACACTGGTGCATCGCATTCGTTTATTTCTGATGCATCTGTGATAGATCATGGTCTACATACCATTTCTTTGCACGATGTGGTGTCCGTTTCTACTCCTGGCGGTGTGAGCTTGTACTCCCAGGAAGTTTTGTTGGATGGCGTTCTGAGTTTTGTCGAGCATGTGTTGATAGCAAATTCGATTAGTTTGTTGTTGTGGGATTTCGACTGCATAGTGGGGATGGACGTGTTGTCCAGTTATAGGGCCTCCGTGGATTGTTTCCATGGGATCGTGCGTTTTAGGCCTCAGTCCGGTGAGTAATGGAATTTCTATGGTGGTGACTCTCAGTCGAAGATTCCGTTGATCTCAGCGATGGATATGTTCAGCTTGTTATCGGCGGAGAACGCGGGTTTTATGATTTACGCGATGGATGCATCTTCTTCTTCGCATGTGCAGCTCAGCGACGTTCCAGTGGTACGTCATTTTACTGATGTGTTTCCGGAGGAGATTACTGGTTTTCCTCCAAGGAGGGAGATTGACTTTAGCATTGACTTGGTGCACAGCTCCGATTTCACGTGCACCATGTCGTTTAGCGCCTGCTGAGTTGAGAGAGCTCAAGGTGAAACTGGATGATTTGCTGAAGAAAGGTTTTATCAGACCTAGCATGTCGCCGTGGGGAGCGCCTATCTTTTTTATTAAGAAGAAGGATGGAACAATGAGAATGTGCATTGACTTCCGTCAGTTGAACAAAGTTACCGTTAAAAATAAGTACCCGTTTCCTAGTATCGACGACTTGTTTGACCAGTTTCAAGGCTCTGCTGTATATTCGAAGATCGATCTACGTTCAGGATACCATCAGTTGAGAGTAAGAGATCAAGATGTTGCGAAGACTGCTTTTCGTACCAGGTACGGGCATTTTGAGTTTCTGGTAATGCCTTTCGGATTGACCAATGCTCCTGAAGTCTTCATGGATTTGATGAACCGAGTCATCCGAGAGTTTATAGATCAGTTTGTGATAGTGTTCATCGACGACATCTTGGTGTATTCGAAGACTCCTTTGGAGCATAAGGAGCATTTGAGAGTTGTCCTTCATACATTGAGAGACTCGCAGCTTTATGCCAAGTTTTCTAAGTGCGAGTTCTGGCTGGATCGCGTCGTGTTTCTCGGTCATGTGATTTCAGCGGATGGCATTTCTGTGGATCCCAGTAAAGTAGATGATGTTTTGAACTGGGAGCGACCTAGGAATGTGTCTGAGGTTCGTAGTTTCTTGGGTCTGGCT
>KV001740.1:4433-16702 GCA_001598015.1 Dorcoceras hygrometricum | reverse complement strand
ATCACGTACCCGTTCTGCATCAAAACACACCCTAATCCACTCAGAGAAGCATCGGAGCACACAACAAATCCGCCGGAGCCAGACGGTAGGGCCAACACAGGAGCAGTAGTCAACTTCTCCTTCAGCGTCTGAAAACTGTACTCGCACTCATCAGTCCATACAAATCTCTTATTTTCTGAGTCAATTGCGTCATAGGCCTGGCTATCGAAGAAACTTCTCAATGAAACGCCTATAGTAGCCGGCCAACCCCAAGAAACTACGGATCTCTGAAACGTTTCGAGGTCTCTCCCAGTTAAGCACTGCTTCGACCTTGCTCGGGTCTACAGAATTCCCTTGTTCCAAAATCACGTGACCCAAAAAGATAATCCTGTCGAGCCAAAACTCGCACTTGCTAAATTTGGAATAGAGCTGCGAGTCTCTCAATCTCAGCAATACTAGTCTCAAATGATCCTGTGCTCTCTCTTGCTCCTCGAGTACACCAAGATCTCATCTATGAAGACGATTACGAACCGATCGATATACTCGCTAAAGACGCGATTCATCAAATCCATAAAGACAGCGGGGGCATTCGTCAACCCAAACGCATGACTAGGAACTCAAAATGCCCATATCGAGTCCGGAAGGCTGTCTTTGCCACATCAGCGTCTCTAATTCGCAACTGGTGATAACCAGAGCGCAAGTCAATCTTCGAGTAAACCACCGATCCCTGCAACTGATCGAACAAGTCATCAATCCTCGGCAGAGGATACTTGTTCTTCACCGTGGCCTTATTCAACTGTCTGAAGTCCACGCACATCCTCATAGTGCCATCTTTCTTTTTCACAAATATAATCGGAGCTCCCCAAGGCGAAATGATCGGTCTGATGAAGCCTTTCTCCAAGAGATCACTCAACTGTTCCTTCAACTCCTTCAACTCTGCGGGCGCCAACCGGTAAGGAGCTCTAGAAATCGGGGCAGTACCGGGCACCAACTCAATACTGAAGTCGATCTCACGTCGAGGAGGAAATCCAGGAATCTCGTCTGGAAACACGTCGGGAAACTCTCGAACGACGGGGATGTCGCGCAACTCTAATCGCTGCTCCTGGGAACTATCGAGTGCGTAGATCATGAATCCTACATTACCTAGCGATAGCAGGCTAAACATCTCCATACGCGGAAACTAGGGGAATTTGCGCGCCTACTACCAATTGCAACTAACACAAACGCAACGACTGCCAGACGCAACACAAACGCAACGACTGAAATTCGAAATCCATCCAGACGCAAGCTACAATACTGCTGCGACTGATTTTTCTAAAAACTAGAGCAACGTCTGAATTCAATAGGAAATCAGATTTCTTTCGTAAAACCCTCAAATTATACACGATTAATCCCAATCAATACAATTTATCACTAATCTAAATCTGAATCCTCACAGTAACGGTTTGTGATCTATTGTTTCAGTTTTGAGTATCTCAGTCGTAAACAGTATCTATTCGGATTTTGGGTTAACAGAGCTTTCAGATATCGAAATAGTATCAGTTGCTACATTCAGTCCTTGCATTCAGATGTTGCAATTCTCAGTTGTCTTTATCTATTTCAGATGTTGATACATTCAGTTGTGACAGCTAATCATCGCTAATATAGTATTCTTCTTTAGGAAAGAAAGAACTGTATTAACGAAAAGAGATTTCAGGCGCAATCAACGCACAATTCAAAAGACGATCATATATTCAAATTGGAAATAATCAATGGTGAAGATTGAATCGTACAATTGTCTAGAATTAAGGAGACACTGTCAGTACTACTTTGGGTAAATAGTACACAGTATACAGAGGACGTTATACGGTGTTTGCACAAATATGGTATAATGAAAATTTGGCTCTGACGAAGCGCAATTTACCTTGAGTGGAGCAGGATATGAAATGGACATATATTCAAAGGGATTTTGTTTTCTTGGCAAGACTCTAATGACCGTTGAGAGAAAAGGGTATAAATAGCTGGATTTTTGAATTGAAGAATCTCTATGGTTATCTCGCTTACTCGCTCTCTCTGATTCTCTTCCATTCTCCATTGTTCTTGATCTTATTGCTTTGACGCTATTATTCACGAAAAAGCTCATACATTCACTGGACGCTTTCATCGCAAAATTGTTCTAAGTCCAGTATACTAATCTCGAAGAACACTTCACTGTTCAAGCTTTCACAGATATTATCTTCAAGATTTACAACACTCATTAGACTTGTATTCCATTTTTATATTAATTGTTGAGTTTATAACAAACGTGCCACACAACAATTGATAAAAATACTAAGTGTTTTATTCAAAAGTTGCATCTGCTTTATTGTTGATTGGAGTTGCTAGGAGTTCACCTAGAGAGAGGCTCGGTGACTGGGTGGTTACAGAGGATGTAAACATCAAATCTTCTAGTGGAACCTTCCTGAAAAAGAAGAAGGGGAGACGTAGGATATTGATATCCGAACTTCCATAAACAAATTCTTGACCCTACTCTTTTACATTACTTCATTTACTTATTTCTTTAACTGTTCACTGATTGTTGGCTTATTTCCGCACATTTACTGTTAGCCAAGAAATCAGCATTAAAACTGAGAGACCTTAAAACTGGTAAATCGGATTTAAGTTAAGTGTGTGCTTGTAAAAATCGTTTTAAAGGTTTTGAAAATATTTAAAAAATACCAAGGAGTTCATGCAACCCCCCCCTTCTGAACTCCTAGGCCTGTATTTCGAGCCATACTGATCCTATCAAAGTCTCCCTCTGCAACTCCTGGAATGGAAATGCCATTGCTAAACTTTATCCTTGTAGGTTCTGCAGCAAGCACATATGGCAGCAGGGCATCACCCGGAATCTGTTTCAAGAGATCCTCGATATACATAGATTCGTCAG
The DNA here is from genome assembly GCA_001598015.1 of Dorcoceras hygrometricum. Taxonomy (NCBI): domain Eukaryota; kingdom Viridiplantae; phylum Streptophyta; class Magnoliopsida; order Lamiales; family Gesneriaceae; genus Dorcoceras; species Dorcoceras hygrometricum. The sequence continues at coordinate 13,818 of KV001740.1, read as the reverse complement.
AAGTCTCTACGATTATATCTTCAGACCTAGGTTCCACTTGTTCCTCAAAGTCTGTTCCTGTTACTATTTCCCCAGTAACCTCTGGTTCCATGACACCTGATTCAATTTGAGTGGCTTCAGCAATCACCCTTAAGATAATGTTATCAACATCATCAACAGATGTCGTTGTCTCCTGTTGCAACACAACATCTTCCACAGCTTGTTCCTTTGCAACACTTTCATCATCAGAACCAGCGGTCAGCCTCAGCTTTCTCTTTGGTGCATTGCGCTTAGGCGCAAGAGGATGAACAACTGGCATAGAAGAAGTAGGATCAACAGTTTGAATTGGTTCAGCATCTAGTGCTATTGATACGATAGCCAGATGTTTTTATTTGGACACAGATTTTCTAGAAGATGTCCTTTTATTCTTGACAACAGGGGCCTCATACATAGCAGCTGATCGCTTCTTCGACGCGACCTTCTTCGCCGGTGTCTTCCTCACTCTGGATACATCCTCCACCTCTTCTACACCAACCTTTTCATTGATAGCAATGTACCTGCCAACAGTTTTGGCAGTCAAAATTTTGAGAGGAGGGAACTCCTTGGAATCGCCCAACTCCAAGTCTGTACATTTTTCAGCAAAATACAAATTTGTACAGCATAGCCCTTGGCTTGTCTAGATCCAGGCGTCACCATATCTTTGAAGATGTTAAATAACAGTCGGCCCCAGTTGACCTTAATTCCACCATACATAGCAGTCATCATAAAAAATCGTTCATGTGTGACCGCATCGAATGACACGGCCTTCACAGTTACCGAATTTTCCAAAACATCACACAACTGCCTGAACTCAAACTTCATTTCTCGCTTTTTGTAGGAATTGCTCAACTGCTCACCATTAAAAGAGAAAAACTCCTTGCATCAAATGCCAAATCCTTCGGAACCTCATTCAAATCCATCAGTCCTTCCACCGACAACTGAAAGGTCATTGCAAACACTTCCTCTGAAATTTCCACGAGTTTCCCTTGAACAGTACTGATAACTTGACCATCCCTTACCGAAGCGTTTTGAAAGAACTCGACCAGAGTGGCTTCATAATGTCCGACAAACAACCCAGAAACCCATTAAGAACAGATGTCACTAGGGCTTCAAACATAGCCACCATACCTGCGTTGTCCATGGCGAGGACAGAGGCAAAGTAGACTTGGTTGGTGTTGCTAATGAGAGAAGATGCCATTACTTAAGATTGGTTGAAGAAGTATACGGCTTAAAAATATCACACAGAAAGCAAGAACACAGAAATTCTAGAGAATAGATATGCGTAAGGTAAGAGTTAGAGTAAAAGGAGGCGCGGTAATATAAACGAATAATGTGAAAAGGTAATAGAGAGAAAATGTGGATGTGACTTTTCGCATGATGACAACCACGTGTCAATCATCCAATGGCACAAATAATATTTTGAAAATATTGTAAAATGATTTTGAAAAGATTTTGACAATATTGCGAAATAAGAAGAATATTTTTAAAATGATTTCAAATTTTTACCGCGAGGGTGAAAAGGTAAATAGATAACTAGCGCCAAATACTTAACACGTCACAACCTTAAGATCTGTTTTATGTGTCAGCAGGGGTATTGTGAATCTGATCATGGATAAGTATCAGCTGTGTATACATGACATCTGATCGTATCCAGATCTCACATATTCAGTTGACTCAGCACTTATTAATTCAGATCTCTCGTTCCCCCTAAAACTGAGACCTCCCAAGTATGATATTTTATTAAACCTAAATTCCACGATGTTCCCCCTGAATAGTAGACTCAGTCCTGATAAACACAGAAAGTTGCTCAACCTACAGATTGTTAGCGCAGAGACAATCAAGACAGTTCTAAGAGACACAACAGATTTCTAAAATAAGAAAACTTAGCGTCTGGCAGAGGCTTAGTGAAGATGTCAGCTACTTGCTGGTCAGTCAACACATACTCAACCCTGACGTCCTTCTTGAGTACATGGTCTCTTATAAAGTGATGCCTGTGTAAATATGCTTCCTTCTTGAATGGAGTACAGGATTTTGAGTGATAGCAATAGCCCTGGTGTTGTCACAGAAAATAGGCGCTTCAGAAACATCAATGCCATAGTCCTTAAGCTGGTGTTGTATCCATAAGATATGAGCACAGCAGATTCCAACCGCTAAGTACTCTGCTTCAACTGTGGATGTTGCAATAGAAGTGTGCTTCTTACTGAACTAGGAAATCAATCGATCTCCTAAGAATTGACAAGTACCGCTTGTGCTCCTACGATCAACCCTGCATCCTGCGTAGTCTGCATCACTATAACCGATTAGTTGAAAGCTTGAGTATTTGGGATACCAAAGACCCACATTGGAAGTTCCTTTTAAATATTTCAAGATCCATTTTACAGCAGATTTCAGTCGTTGGTGTATTAGCGCGTACCCAGCTATTGCGAGTAATCAGCTGTTGGTATATTAGTTGCGATGATCAGCAGAGAGCACTAAGGGACTTTGAAGCGACGACGTTTTGTGAGCAGGAACCAGCTGTTGGTTTCTTTATCGTTTTTCATAGCGGGTAGCGAAACTAAGTCGTTTAGACAATTTGAAATGACAGTATTTTGAGTGGAGAGCTTTGTATCAGCTCTTGGTTATGATAGACATCAGCTGTTGAGAGATCTCTTGCGTTGTGACTGCTGGTTTGTGAATCAGCTATTGGTAGCAAGGTGACGTGTTCCTCTGCGACGTCGTTTGGTTAAGTTGGTGCGACGCCGTTTAGTCTTAGCATTTTTTGAAAGATTCAACTGCTGGTTAATATATTAACGATAGGCAAAAGCTGATGCGAGATTCCTGCTGGTTGGGATATTAGTTGTGACAACTGATTTTGTCGGTGGATCTGTTCCTGTTTCTATCTGCTGATTTAGTAGTGTATTTAAGAGAAGACTTGGTCTTTGATTGTTTAACAGATCCCATACTTAGAAATATTTCCCGATAGCAAATCTTGTCGTGAACCCTAGTTACTGTTCACAGTAACTTTGTCCTTCCTAAATTTTGGTGGTAGACAACTCCGACGAGAGTGAGAGTGGTAGCGTTGGACCCCTCTCGCTAAGGAGCTTTGTTCTATACCTCTTTAGAAAGCTTGGAGGAGCTGGAAGAGGATCGCATGATCGCTAAGACACCTCCCTTATGTAGTTTGCTAGCATAAGCGTTCCCTGCCGTGCCAGTAGTTTCGTTGGGGTAAGTAAAGATGCTACCTTTAAGCTTTGTTAGAGCTTTCCGTTGAGTTAGGAAGGTAGATGAGCGCTGGTGGAGTTGTAGCTCCCAGCTGCTGTTATTTTATGTTTCGGCTTTTTAGCAGTGGCATGTGTTGATATATCAGGTGACAGATCTGTGTTTCTCGGATTTGATTGTAGCAGCTGTGTGTGGTAATTATAGCTCATAAACTGGTGAGGTACGGATGTTGAGCTTATATTACGGCTGGAATTGGCATGGATATTATGTTTGATTGCTGTGTGTGTATTGCTTGTTGTTTTATATGCTGTTCAGCTGTTGCATTTCATACGCATGATCATTTCCATTTCAGCTGTTTTAGCCGTGCTTTGTTATTGCTCTTTTTTCTTACCAGGATGCGAGGGTGAGCGGCAATACCGCACTCTCATCTCCCTGCTGGTCTGTTAGCCCTCATGCGCCGAGTGGTTAACTACCACAGTTCATGGGTTGGGCAACAGCAGGTTGAGTTGTTGATGCATCTGGTATTAAGGTATGGTATAAAGATGAGCGGGTAATTTCCGTGTGCTTGTACACACACTATTGGCCACTAACCATTCTTAGCAGAAAATATTGTCAGCTGTTGAATTCTTTGGCTCCCTTTCTTGGTTGTAGCCTTCGACTGTTGCATTGTCCCTCATGCATAGCATTAGCATTATATCTTTTGCTATTCATTGTTGTTTTATAGTTGCTCTCCGTACTGGGGTTTAACCCCGAGGTCCCTCTGGGGCTGTTGTGTTTGTTTGCCTGTTTGTTGTTCAGGTTTCCCAGGTTATTCCGCAGGCCGTGTCTTTGACCCAGCTGGAGGTGCCCCAGGAGGTAGATAGAGTGTCCCAGTTATGTATATTATCTATATGCACTGGTATCACCGTGGGTGGGATGTCCCGGGTGATGCTTAGATCTATATAGCTGTCAGTCTCTTAGTACTTGTGTTGTATTCAGCCGTTGGGCATTTGTTGTACTTGAATATTTGTGCTATTGTGGATTCATAAATTGGGATTATTTTAAGTATCTTGTATTTTAAATTATGTTATCTTTCAGTCAGGCCAAAAGCAAAAATTTTAACCACTTTTTTGTTGCTTCCGCTTGTTTCTGCGTGTTTGATCTCTGATGTCAGGACTAGGCCTGAAAGTTTAGGCTCTGCTTGAAATCTAGCACACATACGGACATCAAACATGATGTCTGGTCTGATAGCAGTTAAGTAAAGAAGGTAGCCAATTATACCACGATATAAAGATACCTCAATGGCAGTACCAGCTTCGTCTTTGTCCAGCTTTATTGATGAGCTCATTGGGGTCGCTGCTGCTGGACAGTTGTCAATGCCAAATTTCTTCAGCAGTTCTTGCGTATATTTGGCTTGGTTAATGAAATTCCATTTTCCAGTTCTAACTTGTAATCCTAGAAAGAATGTCAGCTCTCCCATCATTCTCATCTCAAATTTGTCCTGGATCAGCTTAGAAAACCTTTGACCTAGCTTGAGGTTAGTTGACCCAAATATGATTTCATCAACGTAAATCTTAACTAACAGAACACGATCAGCTTACAAATTTAAATAGAGTCTTATCCACTATGCCTATTGTGGAATCATGATCAATTAGAAATTTAGACAGTGTATCATACCAAGCTCTGGGTGCTTGCTTCAACCCATATAGAGCTTTATCCAATTTATAAACATAATCTGGATATGTATGATTTACAAAGCCAAGAGGTTGTGCAACATACACTTCCTCTGTTAGGATGCCATTAAGAAATGCACTCTTAACATCCATTTGAAAAACTTTAAAATCTTTAAATGCAGCATATGCTAAGAACATGCGAATAGCTTCTAATCTAGCTACAAGTGCAAAGGTTTCATCAAAATCTATGCCTTCAATTTGCCTAAAGCCCTGAGCAACTAGTATAGCTTTGTTTCTTGTTACTACGACATCTTCGTTTAGTTTATTCCTAAAGACCCATCTAGTTCCTATCACTGAATGGGTAGAAGGTCTAGGTACAAGTTTCAATACGTTGTTTCTGTTAAACTGATTAAGTTCTTCCTGTATTGTATCTACCCAGCTTGGGTCTACTAAGGATTCATGTAGCGAACCGACTTTTCTTAAAGGAAATTCAGAAGTTTGGGGTTCAAATTGAAAGACCCAAAATTTTCGAACTTATTAAACATAAAAGTCGCTACTAAAAGTTGGACTAATTGCAAATAAATGCAACTCACAAACGCAGAAATATAAGCAAAGCTGAACAATAACGTATGCGGAACTGGTACAAAATCTAAGAGGTGTCCAGACAAAAATGCATACATCCTTATACAAGAAGTCTATAAAGATTTCTTCAAATTAAAGAAACTAGAAATCTATTATTATACAAAACTATAACAACAGTTCTGTACAACAAAATCTGAAAGAACAACGGAACTGATGTCCACGATAAACACAACTTTTCGTTCAGCTCAACACCATCCAGCTCCCTACTACTCATTACATGCACTCAATGAAAAGTAGTGAGCCTAGGGGCTCAGCAGGTAAAAACTGGAATATGAAAGGCACATAACTCAAGCAAACGATATCTAATACTGTACTGGAATCTGAATCTGAATAGCTTAATAAATAAATAAGCTAAAAACGATAACTGTGAAATCTGAATGAACTGAAAGCATAACCATAACCAAGTTCTGAAAACGTTTTCTTCACTTTTAAAAGAAACATCTTTAAACTTTCTACAGAGCTGTGATTAAAATCACACTCTCTTTCTTTTCTTTTCTGGTAATTATGAATTAGACACTTGCACAGTGATCACGGTCGTTTGATCAAACTCTCATATGATAACAGGGGTTGGGATAAATCCCATCTATGTGAAGAGAACTACAGACCCGTCAGTCTGGAACGTTGATCCTTCCTGGGAAAGGGATTACAGTTTCTCTTAAATATAATCTCGTCCCTTTCCATTTTAAGGGGCACACTGGATCGTCAACCAGACACTCACCCTCCATGGGATCCAACTGTTATCTAATCATAATCTATAAAATATTTCTAAAATTTTCTTTCTTTCTGTTCTTTTTTTCTTTCATAAATCTGTTTTTATTTCTTTCTAGCACAGTTTACTGGTTTTTCGTTGTCTAATGATGTTCTAGAACTTTATGAGAATTCTCTGTAAAACTTGCGAAATGAAAACTGAATAAAGTAACTCGAAACTATTCGAATTAATCGAATATAAGTAATTCAAATCTGTACCTCTTGTACCAATCGAAGAAGAATCGAAGGTAAAAACAATGAAATCTGAATTGTGCTTAAGTATCTCAGCGAAGAAGAAATAATTCAGATGTCATTCGTTGTCAACTCAGATGTCAACGATTTTAAATGAAGTTATTCAGATATCGGTGAGCAACCGTAGTCAAATCAGATGTCAAATGGTCAACTCAGTAGTGAAATAATCAACAGTGAAGGATCTGATCCAATTAAGATGTGAAACAAACTGGCATCTGAACATAGACTTAACGCTACATCTAAACATCACGCTTTAGAGTTTATTCAACATAGTAAAATCAGCTTTTTGTTTAAGAACTAGATTTCAGATTTAACTATAAGAATAAACATGAACGACAATGGAACAACCTCAGACTGAAGAATCAAAAGATCTCAAGAAATTTCTGAAAATGATCGAATAAGCTACTTGTTAGCTACTTCGATGAAAATCTTTTAGAAAACTCAAGAACTAACTGGAAGAACATCATCAACCACGTTCTAAAATCCTTTTCTGAATAGAAATACAATAAACACATACTTCTTCATAAAATAGAACACGAACTTTTCTTTTCTTTGAAGAACAGCTGTGTATATATTCAAATCTTTAAAACACACAAACATGTATACAAAACTGAATATATGCTTTCATGAGTATAGCAAGAAATAGAGTTTACTTGCCTGAATTCTGTAACACAATTACAGATGAAGCCTGGCAATCACCTACACACCGCTTGTCTCCTCCGAAAAAGCTTTGAAATGTTTTGTTCGGCTTCTTCACATAAAGCACCGCTTGATTTTGGGAAATGTTTTGGTTTGTAAATAATGATGCATATAGCATCTAACACCCTATATATATATGAATTAGAATGCCTAAGAAAGAAACACGTTCAATCAATATGTTCAGAAAGTATTTTAAAGGCGTTACTGTATTTCAAAGAGAAATCTGATGCATAATTGAAACCCGAACTATTTTAGTTAAAAATGAAGGATTCAGTTGGCTAGTAGGATCAACCACGCAGCAGCTGCAATTGCATTCACATGACTGAAATCAATTCAACCAAGGCAGGAACTGATTAAAGCAAAAAGCTCAAATCTGAACTCAACTCAAACGTAATAATGAAAGATGATTTCACGCAACTACAAAGCTGAAACTCAACTTGATAAAAACGAAAGCTGAATTCAACTAAATTGTAAGCTGAGTAATTTTAGCATTTCCATTTAATCCCTCAAGTTTTATAACTTTCTAATTGCGGTCTATAAAAATTTCTGGGCGTTACAATTCTACCCTCCTTAAATGAATTTCGTCCCCGAAATTACTTACTTAAAGAGATCTGGGTAGCTTTTCTGTATATCATATTGGACTTCCCAAGGTAGCTTCTCTTTCTGAGTGGTTTGCCCACTGAATCTTAATCATAGGGATAGTTCCTTAACTTACGGTTCTCTGTAGAAATAATCTTCTCTGGAACCTCCTCGTAAGTCAAATATGGTGATAACTGGATAGGTTCATGTCTAAGTACATGTGAAGCATTTGCAACGTATTTCCTCAATGCTGAAATGTGAAACACATTATGGACCGCTGACATTTCTGGAGGCAAATCTAATCGATAAGCTAAAGTCCCAATTCTTTCCAAAATCCGAAATGGTCCAACAAATATGGGACTCAGCTTTCCTTTTCTTCCAAATCTCATAACACCCTCATCGGTGCTACTTTTAGGAACACATGATCGCCTATTTCAAAATTCAGATCTCGGCGATGACTATCTGTGTAACTCTTCTGTCTACTTTGTTTTGTCTTAATTCGATCACGTATTCTCTTAATGGCTTCAGAAGTCTGTTCTATAATGTCTGGTCCTATCTCTGTTCTTTCACATACATCATCCCAATGAATCAGTGACCTACATTTTCTACCATACAGATCTTCGTATGGTGCCATTTCTATTGTAGCTTGGTAACTATTGTTATAGGCGAACTCAATTAAGGGTAATTTAGAATCCCAACTACCTGCAAAGTCAAGAACGCACGCACGTAATAAATCCTCCAGTATTTGGATAACTCTTTCTGACTGTCCATTTGTTTGAGGATGGAACGCTTTACTGAAGGTTAATTTAGATCCAAAGCTTTATGTAAACTTTTCCAGAACCTAGAAGTAAATCTGGGATCTCGATCTGATACTATAGAACTTGGAATTCCATGGATTCTAACTATTTCTTTAACATAAAATTCAGCATACTTATTCAAATCGTATGTTGTCTTAACAGGTACAAAATGCGCTGAATTGGTTAATCTATCAATGATAACCCATATAGCATTGAATCCATGAACTGTACTTGGTAATCCTACGACGAAATCCATCGCTATGTTATCCCATTTCCATACTGGTATAGGGAGAGGTTTTAACATTCCAGTTGGTCTTTGATGCTCTGCTTTCACTTGTTGGCATGTTAAACTTTCTGAAACGAAATTACAGATATCACGATTCATCCCTGGCCACCAAAACAGGTGTCGCAAATCTCTATACCTCTTTGTTCCTTCTGGTTGAGTTGAATACAGTGAGTTATGGGCTTCATTCATAATCTCTTTGCGCAACTCATCTGTACGCGGTACCACAACCTATTCTGGTATTTCACAATCCCCCCTTCAATTGTATAAAGATTTCCTCCTCTGTCTTCATCTTGCTTCTTCTATTTCTGTAATTGTTTGTCCCTTGCTTGACTCTCTCGAATACGATCTTTCAAAGTAGACTAGATCGTAAGAATTGATAGCTTAGCAGCATTCTCTTTTGTCATTATTCCCAATTCAAATCTATTAATCTCTATCGCTAATGGAATCTGAACTGAGATCTGAGCTAAACCCACGTTTCTTCTACTTAACGCATCTGCTACTACGTTAGCTTTACC
>KV001739.1:174430-184444 GCA_001598015.1 Dorcoceras hygrometricum | reverse complement strand
ATCTCCAAGATGTATGCATAGCTATCGGATCTCTAGCGACTCTCGATTTACTAATGGTCGTTGATCTGATCGGGATATATGTGTTGAAAGGACCGTACTGTACGCTAACCATGACCAACTGGTTCTTGCAGGAACTATCAGTGATACCTAGGGGATCATGGGGCGATGTTGCTAGGCGCTTTACCATGATCCGTTGGGCAAGTCCGAAATTGTGATTTCGGAGCCACAATGGTTGTGGGCCCACGGCTAGCTATATCCCTGAGCCATTGAGGGTCACACAAGTACTGGATTCATGATTCCCGCACTTATTTCTTCTAATTCTTTTATGCAAATCGTTCGCTTAACATCTTACCATATAATAAAAATAAATAAATTACACATAAAAGTAAATTATTCCCTGAATATTTTTTATTTTTTATAAAGGCACATTAATGATTATCATTTGAAAGACATCATAAAAAAAGAATAATAGTCCAAAATGCAAGTAAAGTGCTATATTGTCTCCAATAAAAAAATGTAAAAACTATTAATTGTTATAAATCATAAAGAAATAGAGATATGAGTATAGAATGAGTCGAGAGAATTCATAGAGTCAATACTCAGGTGTAATTCTCATTGAACTTAGTGCCCCTATTTATATGGGAGAATATGAGAATACAAATCTTTGAGATATTATCTTTACATATTTATCTTGATCACAAATCTTTCAAATCAATTTAGATAAGAATAATCATCTACAAATATATTATTTCATACCACTCCCCCATAGAAGATTATTTGTGCAGCGATCGATTCGTCAAAATTCTTCATTTGCAAAATGGATGCTTGGAAAATTCATCGAGACTCATGTGTTGCCTCATTAAAACCATGACGGGAAAACCCAGTGGGAAAAACCTAGGTGAAGGAAAAAGAGTACAACAATCTTTCTTTGGTTGTATTCCCGACTATTGATGCGCCTCGTTAAAACCTTATAGGAAAAATCCAATGGGAGAAATCCTAATGAAGGAAAAAGAGTACGACATTTCTTGTTGCTGTTTAACTGCTTCATTAAAAACCTTTTCATGAAAATCACATGGGAAAAACATGAATAACGGAAAAAGAGTTGGATAAAGACCTAGAATGCACCATAGTGTATGTTAGATGTGATAGTGGATATGATGGCTATCATGAAACACATCTAATAGTCACTGTGCATTCTGAATTCGTTCCTAGTCGATTGGGCGGTCAAAATGAGGATAAGGCCGCCCGAGCTTGAGACTAGCATCTGCGATGCGAAGTACCATGTTTCATTGGTAGGGAACATTGTGATGCTCTGAGCATGCAGATGGATAGTGACCTGGTGATCTATCGAACTACCCTCGTTCGGACTTTCCAAGTGGTTACCATTTGTCGAGTGGATAAGTCCGAGGTCTTGGTTGTACTGATTAGTCCTCACTACTCGAAACGTCATTGAGGCTCTACATGATAGGCGCCTCACTTTGACCCGTTTTCCGACTCACTTGGGGTCATTAGGCGCCGGGATTGGGTGAGGTCCCGATGCATGTAGGAGTCGATGCTTCGTTGTCGAGGATTCACCGCTCGCTCTCATGCGTGGATATCCTATGCTATCTGAGGGGATAATAGTGTATAAATCTCTGGCCAGAGTACTGGATGTGTTTTAGGTAAATGAGTTTACCTAGTTACACTCGCGATGTCACTATTCGATCTCCAAGATGTATGCATAGCTATCGGATCTCTAGCGACTCTCGATTTACCAATGGTCGTTGATCTGATCGGGATATATGTGTTGAAAGGACCGTACTGTACGCTAACCATGACCAACTGGTTCTTGCAGGAACTATCAGTGATACCTAGGGGATCATGGGGCGATGTTGCTAGGCGCTTTACCATGATCCGTTGGGCAAGTCCGAAATTGTGATTTCGGAGAGAATCCAAAGGCAAAGGCTTCCAAGGCTAACAAGTCCGAGGATGTTTGCCACCACTGCCACAAGCCTGGGCATTGGAGGAGGAACTGCAAGGAGTACCTCGAGCAGTTGCGAACTGCAAAAGGTATGTTCTATATCGAAATAAATATGTCTCTTAATTCGACTTCTTGGGTACTTGATACCGGATGTGGATCTCATATCTGCAATGATTTGCAGGTGATGACAAGAAGCCGACGTCTTACAGAGGGTGAGACCCACTTGAGGCTGGGCAATGGAGCAAGAGTTGCTGCAGTAGCTATAGGAGATGTTTATTTATTTCTGTCTTCTGATTTTAAGTTGTTATTGAGAAACGTTTTGTTTGTTCCTGAATTAATAAAGAACATTATTTCTGTTTCTATGCTTGATAGTGATGGATATTCTTGTATGTTTGCTAATTCGATTTGCAATATTTACAAGAATGAATGTTTAATTGGAATTGGGGAACGCGAAAATAATTTATACACCTTAAAACTAAAAGACGTTCCAACTCGCGATGTCGAAACACATACAACAACGATTAAAAGGAAATACGATAACTTGAACCCAGCACAACTTTGGCACGCTAGGCTAGGTCATATTTCTCTAAGTAGGATGAACAAATTAGTTAGGAGTGACATGTTTGATCGGTCAGACATTAACTCCCTACCGACTTGTGAATCTTGTCTCAAGGGAAAGATGACTAAACAACCCTTCAAGGGCAAGCCTGAACGTGCCCAAGGCCTATTGGATTTGATCCATACTGATGTGTGTGGCCCACTTAGTATTGGTACTAAGTACGGTCACACATACTTCATCACCTTTACCGAAGATTACTCTAGGTATGGGTACTTGTACTTAATGAAGCACAAGTCTGAATCCTTTAAAAGGTTCAAAGAATTCAAGGCTGAAGTAGAAAATCAGTTAGGGAAAAGTATTAAAGCACTTCGATCCGATCGAGGTGGTGAATACTTAAGTGCTGAATTTCAAAACTATCTTAAGGAGAATGGGATTCTCTCACAGTGGACCCCTCCGGCCACACCACAACTCAATGGTGTAGCGGAGCGTCGTAATTGAACCTTGATGGACATGGTTTGATCTATGATGAGCTTCACTGAACTTCCTACCTCGTTTTGGGGCTATGCGCTCGAAACGGCGGTAATGTTGTTGAATAGTCCACACCAAGGCAGTGGATAAGACTCCATATGAGATGTGGATGGGCAAACCACCCAAATACTCATACATGAGGATTTGGGGATGTCCTGCTTACGTGAAGCAGACAGTGGGAGATAAGCTGGATACGAGATCCATCTTATGTTACTTCGTTGGGTATCCAAAGAATTCCATTGGATACTACTTCTACTATCCCAACGAAACAGAAGTGTTTGTTTCTAGAAATGCCACCTTTATGGAAAGGGAGTTTCTACTTGATAAAAAAGGCAAGATAGTAGAACTCGAAGAGGTTCGAGAACCAAATAAAGTACCGAGTGAATCTCCTGCGCCTCCAGAGCCAGTACCAGAAATGGTCGCACCTAGAAGATCCGAAAGGGTTCCTAGGGCTCCTGAAAGATATGGTTTCCTTCTTGAAGATGATCAGGGTGATCAAGTTGTTGGATGTGATCCAAGAACTTGACCTACAAGGCACGACTGGTCACGAAAGGTTACACTCAAAGGCAAGGTGTTTACTATGATGAAACCTTTTCACCAGTCGCAATGTTCAAGTCGATTAGAATCTTACTAGCCATAGCCGCATGGTACGACTATGAGATATGGCAAATGGATGTGAAGACTGCGTTCCTTAATGGAAACATTAAGGAAGAGATCTATATGACGCAGCCTGAGGGTTTCACATCTGTAGGAAGTGAGCATAAGGTATGCAAACTTCAGAGATCGATCTACGGTCTCAAGCAAGCATCGAGGAGTTGGAACCTGAGATTCGATGAAACAATTAAGGAATTTGGTTTCATCAAGAATCCCGAGGAGCCATGTGTATATAAGAAGGTAGTTAAAAGCGCTGTGACATTCCTTGTACTTTATGTTGATGACATTCTACTCATTGGGAATGATGTAGGAATGCTGCAGTCAACTAAAGTCTGGTTGTCTAGTAGATTCTCGATGAAGGACATGGGTGAAGCATCCTACATTCTTGGAATACAGATCTATCGGGATAGATCGAAACGGATGCTCGGACTCACCCAAGCCACCTACATCGATACCATACTTAAGAGGTTCTCTATGGAAGAGTCCAAGAGAGGACACCTACCTATGAGCCACGGGATCACTCTATCAAAGTTTATGTGTCCGAAAACTGATGAGGAGATAGAGAGTATGACACGTGTGCCATATGCCTCGGAAATAGGTAGTATTATGTATGGCATGATCTCAACTAGACCGGATGTCGCATATGCTCTTACGAAGGACTAAGAGTATGTTCATGGTCTATGGGGGTGGTGATCTAAAATTGGAAGGCTACACTGATTCTAGCTTCCAATGTGACGTGGATGATTTGAAGTCAACCTCTGGATTTGTATTCATGCTCAATGGTGGTGCTGTCTCTTGGAAGAGTTCCAAGCAAGACACCATCGCGGATTCAACCACTGAGGCTGAGTACATCGCAGCATCAGCTGCTGCTAAGGAGGCGGTTTGGATAAGGAATTTCGTCAAGAGTTGGGTGTCATTACTGATGGAGTTGGTCCAGTCCTGGTGTACTTCGACAACACGGGTGCCGTTGCACAAGCAAAGGAGCCTAGGTCTCACAAAAGATCCAAACATATACTGAGGAAATACCACATAATCCGGGATATTATGGCTAGAGGTGACATAGCAGTTGAGAGAGTCGCCTCTGCGGACAACGTTGCTGATCCACTTACGAGGCCCTTGCCAGGACCGTTGTTTGAAAAACATCGCGAAACAATGGGACTGCGTTTGATGAGTAGTTGGCTATAGGGCAAGTGGGAGATTGTTAGAGTAGATGCCCACTAGCAAACTTGTGGCGTGTAGGTTTTATAGACTCTTGTATATGACAATCTTTATATATGAAATTCGCATTTATTTATGGCATTCTTTATTTTCATTATGATTATAATGTTAACAATTGTGTTGGTACCTAGAATGCACCATAGTGTATGTTAGATGTGCTAGTGGATATGATGGCTATCATGAAACACATCTAATAGTCACTGTGTATTCTGAATTCGTTCCTAGTCGATTGGGACGTCAAAATGAGGATAAGGCCGCCCGAGCTTGAGACTAGCATCTGCGATGTGAAGTACCATGTTTCATTGGTAGGGAACATTGTGATGTTCTGAGCATGCAGATGGATAGTGACCTGGTGATCTATCGAACTACCCTCGTTCGGACTTTCCAAGTGGTTACCATTTGTCGAGTGGATAAGTCCGAGGTCTTGGTTGTACTGATTAGTCCTCACTACTCGAAACGTCATTGAGGCTCTACATGATAGGCGCCTCACTTTGACCCGTTTTCCGACTCACTTGGGGTCATTAGGCGGCGGGATTGGGTGAGGTCCCGATGCATGTAGGAGTCGATGCTTCGTTGTCGAGGATTCACCGCTCGCTCTCATGCGTGGATATCCTATGCTATCTGAGGGGATAATAGTGTATAAATCTCTGGCCAGAGTACTGGATGTGTTTTAGGTAAATGAGTTTTCCTAGTTACACTCGCGATGTCACTATTCGATCTCCAAGATGTATGCATAGCTATCGGATCTCTAGCGACTCTCGATTTACCAATGGTCGTTGATCTGATCGGGATATATGTGTTGAAAGGACCGTACTGTACGCTAACCATGACCAACTGGTTCTTGCAGGCACTATCAGTGATACCTAGGGGATCATGGGGCGATGTTGCTAGGCGCTTTACCATGATCCGTTAGGCAAGTCCGAAATTGTGATTTCGGAGCCACAATGGTTGTGGGCCCACGGCTAGCTGTATCCCAGAGTCATTGAGGGTCACACAAGTACTGGATTCATGATTCCCGCACGGAATATGAGCTCAATGTGTTGAGCATAGGAAGAGGATTTTAGGGAGTGCGACTTCCTAAAAGTCAACAGGGGTCAAATTGCGATTTCCCACTGTTCAGGGGCAAAACTGTCATTTTGGACTAGGTAATCTGAAAAATTATTTTTCACATCATAACGTTCTGTTTTGGAAACTGAGTCGATCGGAGTTATGATGAAACCGTGGTGAATTAAACGAGCCTAATGTTCATATGGACCTGGGTTTGACCCAAGTCCATTGGGCCGGTTCAAGCCCATCTACCATCTTTATTAATTAAGTTGGTTAGGGCTTAATTACACTACACAACATAACAACTAACCCTAGCCTCCAAGACCTAAGTCTCGGCCGCCCCTCCACTGTTAGAGTAGATGCCCAACTAGCCAACTTGTGGCGTGTGGGTTTTATAGACGCTTGTATGAAACGATCTTTATATATGATATTCGCATTTCTTTATGGCATTCTTTATTTTCATTATGTTATATAATGTTAACAATTGTGTTGGATAAAGACCTAGAATGCACCATAGTGTATGTTCGATGTGATATTGGGTATGACGGCTATCATGAAATACATCTAATAGTCACTGTGTATTCTGAACACGTTCCTAGTAGATTGGGTCGTAAAAATGAGGATAAGGCCGCCCGAGTTCGAGACTAGCATCTGCGATGTGAAGTACCATGTTTCATTGATAGGGAACATTGTGATGTTCTGAGCATGCAGATGGATAGTGAGCTGGTGATCTATCGAACTACCCACGTTCGGACTTTCCAAGTGGTTACCATTTGTCGAGTGGAAAAGTCTGAGGTCTTGGTTGTACTGATTAGTCCTCACTACTCGAAACGTCATTGAGACTCTACATGATAGGCGTCTCACTTTGACCCGTTTTTCGACTCACTTGGGGTCATACGGCGGCGGGATTGGGTGAGATCCCGATGCATGTAGGAGTCGATGCTTCGTTGTCGAGGATTCACCGCTCGCTTACATGCGTGGATATCCTATGCTATCTGAGGGGATAATAGTGTATAAATCTCTGGCCAGAGTACTGGATGTGTTTTAGGTAAATGGGTTTGCCTAGTAACACTCGCGATGTCACTATTTGATCTCCAAGATGTATGCATAGCTATCGGATCTCTAGCGACTCTCGATTTACCAATGGTCGTTGATCTGATCGGGATATATGTGTTGAAAGGACCGTACTGTACGCTAACCACGACCAACTGGTTCTTGCAGGCACTATCAGTGATACCTAGGGGATCATGGGGCGATGTTGCTAGGCGCTTTACCGTGATCCGTTGGGCAAGTCCGAAATTGTGATTTCGGAGCCACAATGGTTGTGGGCCCACGGCTAGCTGTATCCCTGAACCATTGAGGGTCACACAAGTACTGGATTCATGATTCCCGCATGGAAACTGAGCTCAATGTGTTGAGCATAAGAAGAGGATTTTAGGGAGTGCGACTTCCTAAAAGTCAACAGGGGTCAAATTGCAATTTCCAAAAGTTGGAGGACTAAACTGCAATTTTGGAATGGGTCTTCTGAAAAATGGTTTTTCACATCATCATACTCTGTTTTTGAAACTGAGTCGATCGGTTCGATCTGATCGGCGATCGGAGGTGTAATGAAGTCGTAGTGATGGATATCGTCATTTGGACCCAGGCCCGTTGGGCCGGTCTAAGTACATTACTAGTCTACTTATAATAGACTAAGGGCTTCATTAACATAACACAACTCATAACCTAACCCTAGCTCCAAAGTTGGCCGCCCCCCTCCTCTCATAACCTCACGCGGTCGGCCTCCTCCCTTGCGCCGCCGCCGGCCGCCGCCTCTTGTCGTGAT
The DNA here is from genome assembly GCA_001598015.1 of Dorcoceras hygrometricum. NCBI lineage: Eukaryota > Viridiplantae > Streptophyta > Magnoliopsida > Lamiales > Gesneriaceae > Dorcoceras > Dorcoceras hygrometricum. The sequence goes on along the minus strand of KV001739.1, from coordinate 176,653 downwards.
CGGACTTGTTCCGATCAGCTTGACGGAGAGTTTCCGTCCATGCTGAATTCATCAGTCCTTCTAGTGCAGGCTGACGAAGGTGTCTTGATTCCGGTCGTGGACCTGATTGACGATCTACCGCCGCCTATCGTTTGAAGTGCCGGTTTCCTCGTGAAACTGGTCGGAGCCAGGCGCCTAGACGCCAGCAAGGTATCAATCTATGAACACCCTATTTATGTTTGTAGATTTATATTAATGTATTGAACACTTTCTGGGCAAATTTTTGTTTTTCCGCTGCGCCTCGAGAAGTGGGATCCGGATCCGCCACCGTGTTCCTACAGTGGTATCAGAGCACAGGCTCGGATCCTTCAATACATTGTTGCCTGAATTGCATGGATCTCAAAATTTTGGAATTGAAAACAAAATTTTTTATTTTAAGTTGCTGCCGGCTTCCGCCGTGTGCGGCGGCGACCATCCGTCGCGCGCGTGCTATGGCGCGCGCGACACCATCGCGCGCTGGCCGTACGATGGCCATCCTGAGGTCGCGCGCTGGTCGCGCGATCGTAGCATGCTGGCCAAATGGTTGGGCAGCAGCCCATGCACGACAGGTTGCACAATTGCTGGGCGCGACGCCGGGAGGCGCAGAGCGAGTCTCGGCCGCGCGAGATTTGGTGGCGGCGGCGGCGGCCGCCGCCGATGTCTCCGAAGACGTTGCGACGGCTGACTTCTTCTAGGTTTAGATCGGGCCTGTCCCGGGCAGCCCATGAAGTTTACGGGCCGATATTCGATATCGGGCCGATTTTGGACGATTTTGAAATTTTGATATTTTTGGGCCTAAAATTGTTTTAAGCCCAATTTAATGCAATTAAAATTGCAAATTATGATTTTAGTTATGAAATATGATTTTATAATTAAAATATGATTTTGTTGATTAAAATATGATTTTATCGACAAAATGCGATTTTATTATAAAATACGATTTTATGATTAAAATATGATTTTGTGATAAATAATTTGATTATTTAAGTTATGTATATTAATTATATTGATTGCATGTTTGGGATGATCGAGAGCCGTGCCCAATGTGTTAGGTGTATGCTTTAGGTTTTGCGATTTCGGTTGTAATATATTATTGATTATCATTTTATAAAGTGGGTCTGTTTGTGGCCCGTTGCCACCCCTTAAAATTGTATCCCTTATGTGTCATGGAAATTTAATTGTAAACTACTAGACTTAGTGGGAGGACATTTGAAGATGGTGGGCCGATGACGATCAAAGATATTGAAGACCGAAGATCTGTAAAACGGAAGCAATTGTAATAGGATTGTATTTGCATATTGCATTTCACCTAGGATTGGACCCAGGTCCGTGATTGGCAACCACGGACCACATAGCTCTCGCGATCGATCATCCCAAAGTTATTTATATATTTGATATATATGTTGAATCCGCATGTTTTAAATTGAGATTTAAAATTGCATGAGACCAAACTTTTCGAAAAATAAAATCCCTCGTTTTAAATACGATTTAAAACTGATATCAAGATAAAAGTTTATTCGATAAACTAAGGGAATTTAAATCTGTTTAAATTATCCCTACCTTCCATCAACAATGGGTGTACGTCGATGCTACCCGCATACATGGCCCGGCTCATATTATTGAGGGGGTTATGTATGCCGGAAAGCAGTCCACGTCATTGACAATTGTTGTGAGTCGGTTGGAACTCCCTTTAACGTTGGCTCATATTATTGGGGACGTTAAGGGGACCGTCCTTCACGACTCAACATTTATGGGTCATCTTGACACGTGATAGTAAACGGCGTCATATTATTGGGCTCTTATTGGACGTGAGGTGAATACATGGAGGTTGCACCGGTTGCAATTGGGTTCTACCTTTTGGGGTCATGGTTGGCTGATATTATTCGGGACCATGATCGCTCAATTGGACTCTGTGTACCCACTAAGGAAACTTACTTTCTCTATTTCATTAGAGGGTGGTGAAATCGTTAAAATAGTGGGAGGGTAATTCATAAAATTAAATGACCTTGTTTTATGTCTTAGAGCTTTTCATATATAGTTAGTGATGCATGTCTGTTTTTCTTTTCAGTATAAACTGCTTTATAATGTCTTCGATCAAAAACCCACTCGCTGCTATACTGGATAGCAACAAGTTCACCGGTCTGAACTACCAAGACTGGCTTCGAAACCTCAACATTGTGTTGGCTTCGGAGAAACTTCTTTATA